>JADKLZ010000687.1:30888488-30906306 GCA_021533235.1 Biomphalaria straminea | reverse complement strand
GTGTATGTATTATAAAGCAAACAAAGTAATTTTAAAGATAATTTTTATTGATCCAATCTAATGGAACTTCAGTTTGATTACAATTGACAACCTCAGCGTAACTACTGTACAAAAACAATATTGATGAAAAATTGAAACAACATTCACTTACGAACGCACATACACATTCACAACCAGCGCTTTATAAATTTGACTTCTATGTACTTTTTGATGACGACAGCTGATCTAGTAACATTCTGACCGAAAGTGGGATAAAGGAGTTTTTAAATCTTTCAGTTTTAGTCCTAATAGAAAGGAGAAGGCCACTTCGTTCAGATCTTATGTAACATTTGTTTAATGGGTGCAGGTTGTCTTTAAGAATCGTGAGTGATTTGGAAATACATCTTTCTTGGAAAAGCTCTTCAAGAGATGGTAGCTGTACTGAGTGATATACGATTCTTTAATTAGTTTATTTATTCTAAGTCTTTGTGCCAGTGAAGTATTACCATACCAGCAGGTGATGGCAAAGTTAATAAGACTGCTGATGGTTGCTGTGTAGAAGAGTTTGATTATTGTTTTGTCTATGTTAAATTTTCTTAGTTTTTTCTGAGATAGAATAGTAGCTGGTGAATTTTTGTGTATAGATTTTGACAGTGTTCACTCCATTTCAGTTTGTTGTTAATAGTTCTGTCTAGATCTTTATATTCTTGTACTTGCTCTATGTTTTGGTTGTCTATCTGAAGTTCTGCAATATGAGGATTCTATTTTAAGGATAAATACATGTTTTAACATGTCTATATATATATATATATATAAATGAAATCCAGAACATTTTCTTTCTTTGAAGTTTTTATTTTGCAAGAACATTAGGTACATTATTACAAAAATTTCTCAATTGAACACAAAAAAAAAGTCAAGACCAATATGAAATTTTTTTTTTTCAAAATGTTTGCTACGGTACCGGTATTTAAATAAAAAATGGAATGCAGTTATGGTCATTTGGTATTTTAAAAAAAAAATCTTTTTTCTTTATTATATTGTACTCTAAAAAATTGGACACATTTTCAAATTGTGGGATGGAAGTTCACAAAATTTACTGAAGGGTTGGTCATATGACTTTCTGTAATGTATACAGATATAATGTACAGCAATATCAAAATGAAAGACTTGCGTAATGGTTATCTTACTGGACATGGGGTTGTGGTAAGATGCACAACCAGGTTCGATGTGATTCAATTGCATGGTGATAAAAAAAAAAATATGCCATTTATTTTCTTTTTGTCAAATTCAAAAAAAGCCAAAAAGTTGACGATGGAATGAGATGAGAGTTAAATGAAAATGATGAATGGCTGCTTGAAGTATGAATGTTGCAATGTTGGAGTGTTGAGTGTACAGATGCATCGTATGCATTTGAATGAGATGAATTTTTAGAAAGCTTTTACAAAAATGAAAATTAACCATAATATTTAGGATGATTAAGATTACAAAAAGTAGCAACATTGATTGTATTTTTACACTTAGTATAATTAATAATCTCAACTAAAGTCAGATCCATAAAACCATTTATCACACATTTTCACATATCCTGAAATGCCACTATGTACACACATTTTAGTTGATATTTATACACAAGCATGAGACAACAGAAACTAGACTGATGTCATGTACACTTGAACAAAAAAAATGATGGCAGCTTAAATAGTTTCTATTCAAAACACATGCTATTTACACAACAATGTAAATATTTTAAGTTACAAAAGTCAAAATTCTATTTCCATCAATACATTAATTCACTTCAATGCCTTCTTTCCTAAAGATGTAGTCGATACCTTCATAGACATCATGAACGTACTTGTGTGGTTTGGAGAGTTCTGGTTCATGGGCAATGTCTCTGTGGCCATGATAGACCTCAATGGTGTCGCTAGTTGATTTCATTTCATCCTCAGGCTTAAACTTGTAGACACCAGTGCCGACGAGCATGCTGTGACAGGACTCAACTGTTTGTTCATTCAAAATATCACTTTCTGGGATAAGTCGAGACACAGGGAGGTCTATGGAGTTGGCATTGCTATCTTTCCTCTTGACAAAGCGGTCATACAGATTAGCACCAACTATGTCCACATTAGGGTTGTCACTGATGTAGAAGAAAGGAGTGTACAAACTTAAAAAAGAGCAGATAAATTGTACTTGTGCATTTATGACATAAATATCATCCCTAGAAAACTTTTAAGACTTTTCTAGAGATGATATGATCCTTTCCTTTTTTTGAAGTTAGTGGAGCACCCAAGAAATGTAAACATACTGCAAGAATTTTTTTTTCTCTAAATCTCCCCACATTTGTTTGACCAAGAGATACTGTACACATTTTCACTAAAATTTGAAAAGAATCATCGAGAGGAATTTTAAAATGAACTGAAGTAATGTCTGAAATGAGAGAAAAAAAGGAGTCAAAAGTATAAAATACTTACCCAAAAAAGTACAGCCTTTTTATTGGCTTGCTGATTCCCATCTGTTTTGCGATTTTGGAAACAGTGTGCTCTGCAAATCTGTATGTAATCTCACAAGGCTTTCCCACTAGATTCTTATATTGCAACTCTCTCCCTGTAATTTTCTGAAAGAATTAATCATAGTATTTGATTATTAAGTCAAGTTCCTTTTAAATTTTTAGTATGAATGATTTAAATTTCCTAATGTTATAAATTTCACTATTAAATGTTAGCTAGGGGGACTCGTAAAATCTTTAAAATTGTAAGCCTTCATCCAAAGGAAAATTTTAAACTTTGCACTTCCCACTGTAAACAAGTACTATTTATTATATCTATATTAAAATAACTAATGATCAGAAAGGAAACTTGCTCAAAATTTTGAGAACTGAAAACTTTGAGTTTCCAAGATAAGAAACTATTCTTAGATCTTAAATTGCACATGATCTAAAACAGGGGCTCTCAACATGTGGGTCGCAACCTTTGGGGTCAATTGACAATTTTTCAGGGGTCGCCCAAGACCATCGAAAATATGGATTGTTTTGTCTATTCTATAGCTGTACCAGTATATGTGTGTGTGTGTGTGTGGGGGGGGATCGAGCCAGAGTGGGTGATTGTAAAAAGGGTCGCGGAGCTTAAAAGGTTTGAGAATCACTGTTCTAAAAGATCTACCTTGTAGAGAGACTCCAGACACAAAAGGAAAGCACCATGACCAAATCGTGGCATGCAGGCCTCAGCCATGAAGACCAAGTCCATGTTGCAGGCAATAACTGGGATCTGTGGAACACTGAACAAGTCTTCAGGCAAAATATTTGGCTTTCCTTCAGTCAAAAGTAAGTCTATAATCAGCTGCAGGTCTGTTTCCCAGCGACATGGCTCACCAATGAGTAAAATGACTGAAAAACAATAGGAATTTTTTTTTAAGATAATGTTCACGCATTAAATGGTATTTAATACAGAAACATTAAAGTTGTGTAAAGTTATTGAAGTTATTATAAAGTTAATTACCATCAACTCTTGGAAAATTAGGATTCTCTGTGTAGTTACCTTCAGCCTGCAAAATAAAATAAATGAGAACATTTATACAAACATGTCTGTAATTTATAGAAGAATGTTTTTTTTTCAAAGTAACTTAAATGGCAATTCTAACTTTCTTTACTTACAATTTTGGCTCTGTTAGCATGGTCTACCATGTCCAGCAATGGATATGCTTCTTTGATGTCTTCAATGATACATGTATTGGTAAATCCAAGACTAAAGTAAATTAAGGAAAAAACTAAACTGGAAAAAATGTGTAATTCGGGGTAATTCAAAATTTTGAGTAAAATTAAGTAAGTTTAAAAAAAAAAATAGACCAAATTTAATTTTAAGATAATTATATTTTGAAAAATAATGCTCAATCCAGAGTTAAGCTAGTAATTTTTTCTCAAAGACTTAAATCTCTTGGAAAATCTCAAGGAAAGTTTTCGAGATAGTGTCCAGTCACCAACCAGGCAGTGTGTCGTCCACCCAAAAAATTTTACAAGGTAATAAAAGGAATGGTTAAAAAAATCCAACAAAAATAAATAAAACTTGAAAGGATACTCTGCAGCTATTTCTTTTCTGTGTTCCTGGCCAATAACCAATGTATGTTTTGAGTGAAATTCCTTCAATAATTTGGCTGGAGTTGGAGCATGGATAACTTGTTCAGGTGTAATCTGTAGAATAGTGCATTAAACAACGCATTTCAAATATGTTGCATTTTTGTTTCAAATACTTAAATTTTTTTGTTTACATTAAGATATAATACTGAATAATTAAACTATATAGATTCTAGATAGATATCCTACTCACGTTGATATCAAACCAATTTTGTATTTGACGAGCCTTGTCTGCACTTCTGTTGCATGCATTAGTAACAAATGCAACTGGCACTTTCAAGTTTCCATTGGCATCTTTAAGCTTAGCCATTGCTTTCTTAGCAGGCTCAAGTGGTGTGCTACCTCTTGCCAAAACACCATCCACATCAAATAAAACGCCAAAATTGACCTAGGAAAAATATTTCAAAACATCAATTTCTCTGAAGTGACTGAAGCCTACCTATTTTAGATCTAGTAAATAAAACATTAACAACTTGTTCAGTGATGAATTATAAAAGAGCTCAATTTATGTAAATCTAGCTAGAGTCTAGTTATCTCTAAGAGTGCGTGTCTACATTTTTTTTTCATTAATATCGCTACATTACATTAAACATCTATCAGCTATCTAGAATCATATTTGTATGCTTTACCTGTTTAGAATTTGATTGCGAATTGGTATTTGTTGCAAAATTGGAGAATAAATCTAAGTTGTATGTAATCATGCGAATTCTCGTCTGGACTTTTTTTGTTTTAACTTTAACACTTTTGATCTCAGTATCAGATGTAGTAGTCCTAAACAAAGCTGCACTACAAGCTAAATTTCTCGCTGAGATTGTACATTTTGTCCCATGAATAATATCTAACACAGTCCTAGATCTATGATAAGCGAATTCCTTTGCAACAGAATAAGCTATAGAAAACATTCTGCAATCTAATGTTGTTCACTGTTTTTTTAATATGATAGATGAAGATATAGAAGACTAAGACTCCGATCCTGTATCTCGGGCGTTAAGTCCTAACTGATCTAGATTCTAAGTCTGGCTAGTGTCTAGTGAATGCCACTTGTTCAGCTGGTTATAAAAAAAATTAGCAGTAATCATGTTTTTAAAGGAAGTGAACTCAATTCATCGAGCTTGACCTCATAACCTTTGTCTATTTACATTTTCATGACGCGGGAAAGTAGGCGTGGCTAACTTCACGTGGTACTTACATTATTACAGTTTTCATTGAAGTCTGATCCCATTGAAACGTCAGAATTATCTGAAAGAACAAGCAAATGGCAATGTTGAGAAAGCGAAAATTTTAACATTTTAAATCTATCCACTCGAAATTTAAATATATCCACTCGTTTCCCTATAAGAACGTGGGAAGTTGTTTTTTCATTCGGTCAATCGTTGACTTAATATATTTTTTTTTTTACAGAACTGAATTCTTACCAGTGGAATATCCATCAGATTCCTCGGCATCACAGCCCTGCAACTGGATTCGGTGCTTCATTTTATTATAGTTTTTAAATTTTATTTCAAAGTATTTTAAAACACTTTTTTCCCAAAAAAAATGTCAAGATGAAAAATCACAACTCAAATCTGAAGTCGATCAATAAAACAATTCTGTTATTTAAAAAACAACAACGATGAAAAACAAAAAATATAAGTCCGCAAAGTAACTTTAAAGTCACAATTGCTTAAGCGCGTGTACAGTATCTGCAAGTCAAATTATCTCTGAAGTTGTAAACAATGAAAGCCGCTATTTTATACACTTTACGAAAGTAGCGTTTTGGAGCGCCTCATTTGCATGCCGTTTTTCATTGGCTAGTAAAGAAGTCAGGGTGATCAGACATGCGCAGTCGGACAAGACGCCAAGCGCTTCAAAAAATCGGTTACATCGTAAACCATGGATGCTTTTTTTTTTTTTAGTTGACCCGTTCCTGAACCCTAGATCCTAAAAAGAAAATGAAGATTAGAGCAAGATAGCCAAATGATTATAAACTTATCTCGGTGAAGGCTAGTATATGCTTTAGCATTACTTAAAAAGGTCTAATCGTAAATAGCCTAGTGATATGTGTCAGAAATTGTGGCTTAGGTCATCAAAAATATCAAGTACCGAAACCAGGTCACGCTGGTAGTGGCAATCAGCTGGGCTAGACAAGTCAGCTGATCGCTGTAAACACCGGCTTGGCTGCACCGAAACAGCTGTTTTATGTGTTTGTTTATCGTTTAGAAGCAAAGGAGGACGGTAGCCTAAATATAATCTTGATCTTCGGTTTGTCTTTTGCGGACCAACGATGCAGCTATTGAAGATTTAGAATTTTTAAAATATAGTTCTAATTTAAAAAAACGCAACCCGTTACAATAGCATACTATATGCATAGACTTGTCTATTTTAATTAAACAAAAACAAAGTTTCTTTACTTTTTGTTCCTCACAGATATATATATATATCTATATCAATGTCTTTGATAGAGTCTGGTATCGAATCTTATTTGCACACTACAAGAATTTTAACTGCTTTCTTCAATGCCCTAATAAGGCCTAATTCTATAAAATATACATGTAGGATATGATCCACTACTTGATTTTATCCCATCTAAAAAGATCTAATCAGTAGACCTAAGTTATCGTTGATAAAAAAAATAAAGTATTTACTTGACACATTTTATTTTGTTAGCACTGAAAAAAAAATAGAGCAAAACATATACACCAATTTCTTGTACAGGTAAGTCTGACAAAAAATATATTTGAAAACGTTACAAGGCCATCTTGAATATGCACAATACAGTTTTAGGACTACGGACAAAACAAGGCCTTCACTCTGTGATCACGATCGCTGGACGTGATTAACGTCGTCATTGACACAGTTGCCTGCCCCTGCCCCCCCCTCACCCCCCCCCCTCCCACCCCCAAAACGCCCGACTTAGTCTTTGTTTTCAAGACTTGCGGATGACTAATGAATATGATTTTAACACTTATTTGTTCTATTTTTAGCTTTTACTTCAGCAGTGTTAGAGTCAACGCGAATGGGAGGGGGGGGGGGAAGGTGCAGGACAAAAAGATAAGTAACCGAATTGTTTTTCTCTCTTATGCTATAATTAGTCTAGGTGGATTCAAGAATTGAGAATGGGTGGATCCAAGGACATGTGAAATCACCGAGTCGTAATCTCTCCATGCGACAGTGTTTTAAACTCAAAACTCTCCGTTAAAAAGCCATGAGCACATAGGCGTAGCGAACATAGATGGCGCCCGGGGCATGATGCCCCGCCTCAATACGCCTCTGCAGACGTTCTGTTATATCGTCATGCAGTTCCAGAGTTCGAACACTGCTCACGCGCTCCTCCCCTGCCACCTTGCTAGAATGTTAGGACACTTAACACCGTAAGCCACTTCAAATAGTATTGACTAGACAGACACATGGTACGTAGCCGTAGGCCCAATTATCATCGGTTTTGAATTAACGTCTGTAATCTTTAAGATAAACTTTTGTCTCCGAAGAAAAGATCGAAACTAACGAAAAAAAAATCAAAGCCTTAACTCTGATCATAGTAATTATCAGTAATTATCGTTAAATGATGAGGACGAGAGAATAGGCCTGCGTGCATTGTATTAGCTATATAATCTCCTAGTTAACCATTTCCCACTGTTAAAAATTGAGCTTTTCAATGTTTTCCATCATTCTTGTCTTGAAAGTAAAGGGCAACTGCTAAGCTGGATTTATTTATAATACATGTTTTCAATGATAATTGTAATCATTTGGAAGAAAACCCAAAGAAGAAATTGCCTTATGTTGATTAAATGGGACCCCATATCTCGAATAGCTTAGGACCGTATCAAATTTAAATCCGGGTCTGGGCGCTTGGACATCTGCATTCTTCCATTTTTGCATAAACATGATTGTTATTGTTCACTATTTTGTGTTTCGCCTCGACAATGGACAACTACGTGATGTTAATGACTTTAAAAATCTAGAATGAAACACAAAACAAAATGGTGGATAGTTTTTATTTTTTTACCCAGCCTTTTCTATCACTACATTGTTTCCTTGAAATATAACTATCCATTTGAACGTCTTTCGGGAATTACGTTTGACTTATTTCTCACTCCTCATTCGGGACGATAATTCAATACGACGTTGATCTTCGTCATTTAAGTGTCCGTGGAGGCCCTACGCGGCTAGTTTGCCTATATCTAAGGCCTAACGCCGGCCCTGTGTTAGACTGAGACAGTAAGTATACGTTTATTTTGAGACATCGGTGTACATCTTATACTAGTAATAAATCAAATTTACTGTTAAACGTGAGCGCCAAACACAAACACGAAACGAAAGGGGGGAACAATCTAACAGCAGCTGATGCTTCCACCTGCTTACCAAGAGGTCAAACGACTGGGTAATGACCCTGTCAATGACCGCAAGAAGTGCCTTACCGGAATCAAGACATTAAGACAGTTCATTGATTTCTAGCAGTAGCGGCTTAGCAGCGCTCAGCGCCTGATTGGCTTGTTAACGTAGAGGATGAGCAAACGCCTTAACGGCAAAGTCTTCCGCCACGAAGTGAGCTCTGCTGTTGTCACGTAATCAAACACGACAAATACACGCGCGGTTCACGTGACAACTGCACGGAGGAAAAAGTCCCCAAAAAGTTCATTAATTTCTACACCGGATTTTTCTAACACAGTCATCAATAGCTGCAATCATATTCATAATACCAGAGAGAAGGAAATCATTACCGTTACTTTGAATAAACATTAATTAGTGTATTTTAAAGTCAGCCCCCCCCCCCCAACCTTGTTTTAACAAATGCAATTGTTAAACCCTCTTTGTAGTATTTTGAAAAAAAAAGAATTGTTCAGAAAAAAAAAAAAAACGAATTCCCTATCTCCTCCTACTGTTGGTGATTATAGCATCTAATTTGTCTAACCGCTTGTTAGACAATAGCTGCCTATAATTATGACATTATACAAATTGATGGTTATGTCATTATACTCCTAATGATTATAGCATTATTGATAGTTGATAGGAATTAAATCATCTTACATTTAGTGATTTTATAATCTTACTGCTAGCTGTTATGTCATTTATCACTTGGGATTATTTTGTAACTGTAAGGAATGGGACGCAAGTTTACTCATAATGATTGTCACGTAAACATGTTTATTTTCTGCACAAGTCAAGGTCAACAAAAAAAAAAAACAAAAAAACAGTTATTTTTAGTTTCTGCCGGAACATCAGTCACATGATCTGGAGAATTCTGTATTGAAAATTTGATTGGTTGAAATAGATTAGCTGAGAAAGAGGCTGGCCGACAAGCTGCACCCAGAGCTAGAATTAATTTAGTGGAAGTCTGAATTTGGTTGAGAACAGTCGTGTATTCTTGTAGATCTATTATTTTAAGAAAAAGTATGCATTTGTTGATTCTCAAGTTTTATTAATATTATTTGTACATAGCTGTACTTATATTGAGTTTAAATAAAGGTTCCTGTACTTTATCATCAAGGCATTTACTCTGTTGAATCCTAGATCGTCATTGTTCAATATTATTATTCAAAATACAATCCCCGGTGGCACAGACTTCTCTCCTAACAGCTAGTGACATCTAACAACACCACAAGAACAGATCGTGACATCTAGCACTAAAGAGAGGGATTGTGACAATGATTATTTCATTATGCTGCCAGTGATTATGCCATCGCACTGATGGGAATAAATATAATCTTACTCCAAGCAATTATATAATCTTGACGTCTAGGGGTTATGCCTACGTCATTTATCCCATGAGGTTATTTGCTTACTGTAATCCTGTAGTGGAACGAAACTTTACTCCTTATAATGATTATGCCGTCTTGCTCCTAGCGATTAAATAATCTTGACTGCTAGTGGTTGTGCCATTGTAACACTTGGGATTATTTTCTTACTCTATGAAAAGAGTAGTACGCAACTCTTTGTGGGTGTGTTTGTCATAAATATACACGTAAACATTGTATTTCAGATGGTCTATACTACAGCAGCTAGGTAGACTCAGTGTGAGGTTAATTGAAACTCGCAGTTGACTACTGCTACTGCTGTATGTTATACCGTTTATTTATAATACATGGTGTACCGCGAATACAGACGTTACTTCAAAAAAGATGATTACGTCCTACGCGTCATGCATTCAGTCATGCATATTAACCAATGACCTAAATTCTGCCAAGTCACTGGTTTTCCTGGCTAGCTCAGGCAACCCATTCCATGCTCTAATAGCACTACAGAAGAAAAAGCATTTGTACCAATTTGTCCTAGAATATAGAACGAGGAATTTGCCTTTATCTGTGTGTCTTTCTGCGTATTTTATTAAATTGTGTTATTGGTATTTGAAGATTATGGTTCAGTGTTTTATGAAGAGCATGGAATGGGTTGCCTGAGCTACATGGTACACCATGTATTATAAATTAAACGGTATAACATACAGCAGTAGCAGTATTCAACAGCGAGTTTCTTAATGTTTTCTTGCGTTGAGGGGTCCCAAACATTGGATGCATATTTTATTATTGACCTAACCAAAGTTACATAACATTTTAGTTTTATGTTGTTGTTTTTTTTGAATGCTTTGTCTGATTTTTTAATAGTTTCGTCAATCTGGGGATTCCATGACAGTTTTTCATTTATTATAACATCTAGGTGAGTAGATTGCAATCTGTAGTGACATGACCCCCCCCCCCCCCTTGAAAGACTGGGCTTCTAGCCTTCTACTGAGATATATCTAGTATGTTTGTATCGGTGTTTCCCAGTGGAACTTCTACAGAGATACATTTCTAACCCGTTTTTGTTTTGTTGGCTGGACTTTCTAGGTCATGCATGGGTCTCTCGGTCTCCAGGAAGCGTGCCCCGATGCTTTCACCGTGACCTCCGTTGGCTGTGCTTTCACCCGCGAAGTCGGTGTCGGTAAATAGTAATGACTATTTCTGGCTAGCTCCACTAGTCACATGTCACATTCCTCTATGCTTCCTTACTTTGGCTTCTCCCAACCACCTCCCAATCTTTTTTTTTTTTTTTTTGTTAAATCTTAGTAATGTGTATTTCAATTGTTCTTTTTTTTTTTTTAAGTTTTTTTTTCATATTTAAAAATGAATGGAAAAAAAAAAGGTTTAAAGTAGGGAAAAAAAATCGAATCAGTACAGGATCCAGCCCCCCACCCCCCAAAAAAGAAAAACTTCATTTTCTAAAGTATTTTTTGATATAATCTTAGAAGTCAATTTTTTTTTTTGTTCCTTAAATTGGATTATTAAAATGGTGAGGCGATCGGCAACATGTTATATACATAATTAAATGAAACAAGTTGTAAATAAAAGCCAAATTGATACTTTGAGTGTATTATAATAGACTAGGAAATGGTTAAATTTAGCGTCATTAAACCCTCTTTTAAACAAACTTAAAGCGTCTCATTTTAACGAATAGTGGAAACTGTTTCTTAATTTGAGTAAACTTTTTGTGAAAGGGGAAGGACTATTTGGACTCTTTCTACTCATGTTATTACCAAAGGAAATGGGAGGTATGGGACGAGGGGATGACACGAAAAAGAATGAGGCTGGAAATAGTTAAACGGATTATAGGCTACTAGATGGGAGCCCCTATGGCGGACACCTTTCTGAGTAAACAATTGGAAAGATAAGCTTCTCATTAGTTACGTAAATATTAATCAATACAAGAGAAACAAAAATGGCGTAAAGATTGATAATGGTTTTTACGATAGCAGAGGCGGCTTTTAGGTGGGGCAAAGGGTCACAGAAGACCAGTTTTTGAAAACTTAGATAGCAGAATGCTGTCATCTTATGTTAATTGCGATTTAAATAAAAACCTTTCAGTGGCATATACCGCAACAAAAGATTTTTAAAAAAATTCAATCGGCTAAAGGGAATGACGTTTCCAGAGTTCATAGCGATGTTATAGATATAAATAGTAAACATGTAAACAGTATTGAAAAGTATTAACTGAGTCGACAGTTGGTGAAGTCAAGGTGAACCTACTTTTTATTGCACGCAAACCAGCTGAAAAAGGGAAATTGAATTTAAAAAGCTTCGTTTTCTGTGAGAGACATTTCTAACCAGTGACATTAAGTCTTTGCATTTATGAAGGATGTCACGGCTATGAATATGCCACCTCTGCATCAACGAGCAACATGTAAAGGATAACATTTTTTTCTTACCTAATGAAGATTCCTCACTGGACCAGGAAGATAATCCATTCACTTGGATCTTGATAAAATTTTCGCAAGAGTTGCTTATTTCCATTTCAACTTTCTGCTGATGAATCAACTATAAAGGAAAAATAAATATTTTCTCAGCAATCGATTTTTTTAAAATTATACATAATGGACTTATTGACATCTAAATTTGATGGATAGATTATCAACTAATTGATCTTGAAATTATTGGAAATTCATTAGTTTAAATCGCGATTTAATTAGTTTTCATGTCATTGGCATGCAATGGCACACTGGAGTCAGCACAATGATAAGTCAAGTCATTACTATCTAAAACTCCCCGTCATTCATTTCCATTTCCAGATTTGTATTTTAGTCACAACGCTGTTTGGTTGTTGGTTATATTGTAAGCTTACATTGTATTGTCTTCTCATTTTTAGCATCATTACATAACTTGCTTCTACGAGAAACAGAGGATCATAGTCTCCTAAGTTTGAAAAGAAAATATATAAACGCAGAATAGATTTGTCCGATTGGATAAATTAAACAAAGGTGCAATTTTTTTTTAATTATATATTTACATACACAAATAAGCGGTATACCTTAATGATTTTTTCTATTTTTAATTGTCTCTAATTTCCACCTGTGTAAGTTTAGCGCAATGTTAAGTCAGTTAATCCTTTAATTAGGTCCCTCGATGTTTGAAGCGAAGGTGATAAACGGAGAAGACTTAGCACCTTTACCCGAGAGTCCGAGTCATATCAGTCCAATGCAGACCTGTGATCAGCTGTTTTTATCAGCCGGCTATTTAGGTCAGCCTGACTTGACCTCGAAACTCTGACATCACGTGCATTCGGGCCAAGCATGCTAGACCTGTGGAGGGGACCACACCTTACCCGCCCTTCAGTTCCGCTGTCTTACTTTCAGGTGCTTTCCTGTTTATTTAATTTTTTTTTCCCCCTACGACCGCCCTACTTTTATCATTATGACGAAGCTACAAAAATACGGAGTGTTCCGGTGAAGCTAAAAATAACGACCAATGATATTAAGGTACTATTTTTGAAAATGATTTCGTACCATTAAAAATATTTATCTTTAACAAGATAAGAAAACCCATAATCATCGTTTTGGAAAACTCGGTGATCGATTATGTAAATAAGAAAACCAAATTTTCTTTAGTTTCATTTTTTAAAATAAATTTAAATTCAATGTAATCTTGTAGTTGATCATAGGAAACATATGCACACACTGAGTCACAGACACACGCACTCAAAACACACAGGGGAATAAGGACTAAAAGAATAAAAGGGGACAAGATACAGGGTCGTATTTAGACTTGATTAGGCCATAATCTATTTGAGACATGGGGCCCCGATATAGGCCTATATGTCAGGGCTAAGTATTTGTTTTTCTAGGCTATCTTCTTCATCATCATCAAATTCCATTTGAATGAGGGCTTGCGAGGTTTCAATCCTCTCTTGCAAAAGCCCTGGACAAAACCCCTGATACTTTCTTTAGTGTATATATATATAGGTCAAGATCTTGTGGTTTCCCAGACCAGTGTAGACCAGCAAGCGCGGAGCAGTCAAAAAGAATATGCGACACGCTTTTGTTGCCTATATGTAAAACCGACCCTGGTAGAATAAAACAATAAGTATTGTATCAGTCCATAAATAGACCAAGAAGCCTTTGACCAGGCATGTCAAACTCATTAAGGTATATGGGCCGCATAAACAACTTACTATGACCTGAGGGGCCGCAGCAAAAAAAAAATCAGTTTTAAAACAGCCTACTAGTCTTATAAAAATTAGAAATAATACAATATTATACAATAATTAATGGCATACCTGTCCCTTAGCTAAATTTGTAGTACTATTGGGTAATAAGGAATTACTATGATTACGCATTATTTTTTTTGTCCTGATACTTAATATCTTTTCTGGGATACCATTTTATTAATGTCAGGTTGAAGTTTGTTTGCCACTGACGCTTTCATCACAGATGACAAATTTTGATCAGATAATCTCGAACGGTGAGGTGTTTTAATAGCTTTTATTATGGAAAAGAACTGTTCACAGAGACCAGTGCATGCAAAAATAGCTAGAATTCTAGCTACAAATTTCCGCAATTTAACGAACCATTCAGAGTAAATGACTGTAAAATTTTGGCACAGCCATTTCAATATTCTTCAATTTCAACTAAGAACCTGACTTCTATTCTATCAGCTCTAATTGCACATTTCCAGCAGCATTTTCAGAATCCAATGAGATCGCGTGATCGATAGGCTAAGTGCGCTTGAACTTGGCTTGGCTACCTAGCAGGAGGCTCGAAGTTCGACACCCGACTCTGGCAGAGCGCCTAAAGGTAGAACGGAAAACCAACTCCTAGATGCCTCCTCCCCCCTACTGGTCCACAAATGAGATGGGACCAAAGCGCTCCGAGCATGCTGTAAGCATGAAATAGCGCTATATAAAAACTATAATAATAATAATAATGATGAAGCACTGAAAATGAGCAAATTTAAAATTAGCATCAGTCTCTCTTATTTTTACAAGTAACTTCAAAACCATTTCATTTCATGGTTGGTGCGCCATACCTTTGTTAGAGTAGCTAGCTTTACCAAAGATAAATTTTACTGCATTTTCACCTCCTGTCATTTCTCAAAAATCATTCTCGCTTGTTATGCATAGAACAGAACTCAAGTAGTTCCTGGTATATGTCAGAATTCCTGTTAAAGGCCCTTATTAATATAGCCAACTGTGCTACACCCGTTACGTCAGTTGACTCATGGAGACCCAATGAAAATAATTCAAAATCAGCTCTGTCGTTCTTTAATTGTTCAAGCAAGCTGACTGACATGTCATTTATTCTATCTGCAACAGTGTCACTAGTTAACGCTATTTCTTTGAATGCTTTCTCCTTTTTTGTGAATAAATGACTTTGGCTTTAACGAAACACTCCTTCATAAAATCACATTTATTAAATGATTTGAAATGGCTTGCAATAAAGTTTGATAAAATGTAGCTTGCTTTCACTGCAGACTCACCCTCTTTGTTCAGTTTAACAAATACTATTTTCCCATTGCAGTAGCTTGTCATCTCTTGTTTTCCAGCGTAATAGTTTAACATTATTTTTATAATTTTTTTAGGTGGCCAAGCGGGCCGCATGCAAGGTGGTCGCGGGCCGCATGCGGCCCCCGAACACCCAGTTTGACATGCCTGCCTTTGACTAACATTTATATCTATAAACACAAACACTATTGAAAATCCGATTCTCCGTCATCTTCCCCTCTCGAAATAAGGACTCAGCAAATAGGCGTGACGGTGTGTTTCCGCTGTTTGAAAGTGTTCACTATTATTGTTTGTTATTCAGTAATTATGAGGGCGCGGTGGCTGAGCGGTAAAGCGTTTGGCTTCCCTACTGGAGGTCCCGGGTTCGAATCCTGGTGAAGACTGGAATTTTTATTTCGGGATTTTCAGGCGCCTTTGAGTCCACCCAGCTCTAATGGGTACCTGACATGAGTTGGGGAAAAGTAAAGGCGGTTGGTCGTTGTGCTGGCCACATGACACCCTCGTTAACAGTGGGCCACAAAATCAGATGACCTTTACATCATCTGCCCTATAGACCACTAGGTCTCAAAGGGGAACTTACTTTTTTTTATATACTCTCTCTATATAAATAAAGTCAGTGAAATGCGACTAATTAATACAATAACTGGTCAATATTCAGATTGATTAATGTTTTGTTAGGGTCAATGAATAATTATGCAAAGTTTCAACATAATCCAAGAATGGAAAGTGGAGGAAATAACGTGTACAAAATTTGTGCCCGACAGACAGACAGACAGACAGACAGACAGACAGGGACTTAATAGTAGCTTTGTAAAGAAACAGAAACGACATTGAAATATAGATTTTATTATCATTTTATCATTGACTCCAACGGTACTTAAAAAAAAAAAAGTATAGTACTGCTCAACCCCATGTACCCCCTTTTTTTTATAGGTTTGGCACCTATGTGCCGATGTAACATTAACTTTCAACATGGTGACGCCTCTGATTGCTATTAAGGATACTAAAGAGTGCAAACTGTTTCTTTCGATGTCTCTCCCAGCCTTTTTTGTTTCTGTCTTGTTTATATCTATATATATAATTCACAAAGAATTAGGTCAGACAACAACAACGAGTAATCTATTTTTAGCTCCATTAATTCTCTTTTACTTATTTTATAATGCGAAAAATTAGAACCATATTTAAAACTCGAATTATTTATGTATTTAATAGTCTAAGTGAAAAGTTTTCTGGAGCCTAAATGGTTTATAATTCTTTATAAAAAAATCCATTAACTTGCAAAAGACCTTTAATACGAGTGTTTGTGGACAATTGTGGTGGGAAAAAAATCATTGGCAAGGTTAGAGAGTATGTATTTAATAGTCAAAGAGAAAGTTTTCTAGAGCGCAAATACTCTATAATTCTTTAGAAAAAAAAATCCATTGACTTGCAAAGACCTTTAATACGAGTATTTGTGAACAATTGTGGTGGAAAAAAAAAAGCATTAGCAAGGTTAGAGAGACAAAATGACTATATTTTAAAATGTTAAAAATGTGTTTGATTTCTTTTAAAGCAATAGCTTAACAGACAAATAATTATAGGGATGTTAAATCGACAGGATGGCGCAGGGAATCTGTTGTAAGTTATAAAATGGCTTAATTTAATAATTTTTACACTTTAAATTAGAGCGGGTCCTATAAAATTGCGTGTCCTATGAAATGCGGGCCCCACTGCGGTCGTTATAAATGACTATATTTTGTTAAAAATGTGTTTGATTTCTTTTAAAGCAATAGCTTAACAGACAAATAATTATAGGGATGTTAACTCGACTGGATGGCGCGGGGAATCTGTTGTAAGTAATAAAATGGCTTAATTTAATAATTTTTACACTTTAAATTAGAGCGGGTCCTATAAAATTGCGGGTCCTATGAAATGCGGGCCCCACTGCGGTCGCCGGCCCTGGTAAATAGCGGCATATGCTATGCCGCCGGTCAACTAGTCTATATTATATTTCACAAAGAATTAGGTCAGACAACAACAACGAGTAATCTATTTTTAGCTCCATTAATTCTCTTTTACTTATTTTATAATGCGAAAAATTAGAACCATATTTAAAACTCGAATTATTTATGTATTTAATAGTCTAAGAGAAAAGTTTTCTGGAGCGTAAATGGTTTATAATTCTTTATAAAAAAATCCATTAACTTGGAAAAGACCTTTATTACGAGTGTTTGTGGACAATTGTGGTGGAAAAAAAAAAGCATTAGCAAGGTTAGAGAGACAAAATGACTATATTTTAAAATGTTAAAAATGTGTTTGATTTCTTTTAAAGCAATAGCTTAACAGACAAATAATTATAGGGATGTTAACTCGACTGGATGGCGCGGGGAATCTGTTGTAAGTAATAAAATGGCTTAATTTAATAATTTTTACACTTTAAATTAGAGCGGGTCCTATAAAATTGCGTGTCCTATGAAATGCGGGCCCCACTGCGGTCGTTATAAATGACTATAT
>JADKLZ010000687.1:30866261-30877205 GCA_021533235.1 Biomphalaria straminea | reverse complement strand
GATGATGACGATGCCGCTCAAACTGCCTCTCAAGCCCTCACTCAAAACGAGTTTGATGATGACGATGCCGTGACAGCCATTCTGAGATCTACCTTGTGATCTTCCCGCGCTCTGCTGTGGGCAAAGTCTAGATCCGTCCAAGAGCATGGGCCTAGCTAGGAATGTTCCATCGTTTGGGGGCCCGGGGGGACTGACCTCTTTGGGGGCCCCTACATTTTGCGTACAACTTAATTTTTAATGTAAAAAATACTTATTTGGGGTCCCCTCAAGTGGGGGCCCGGGGGGATTTTCAAATTCTCCCTCTCCTCCCTCACCCTAGCTACGCCACTATCCACGAGTGGAAGTGCAACTATAAAGGCAGAATTACGCTACTTCTAGAAACAATCTACATTTAATGTTG
The DNA here is from genome assembly GCA_021533235.1 of Biomphalaria straminea. NCBI lineage: Eukaryota > Metazoa > Mollusca > Gastropoda > Planorbidae > Biomphalaria > Biomphalaria straminea. Next base: position 30,876,805 of record JADKLZ010000687.1, on the reverse strand, counting down.
GGGGGGGGGGAGGGATAGCCTGCGGCTGAACAACACCACTCCCTCCCGCCATTCCTCCACGCGAACAATCTGACCCTACTTTTAGGATGTAAACAAGGTTGACCTTGCACTGAACATATATGCTCACTCCTACAAGTAGGCCAAAGGTGCTCATGTGCACTAACCTTTAAGTAGAAAAAAAAAAACAAGCCTAGAATTTAAAACAATATTTTGCTAAGCGATTCTATCATCAGTTTGTCCGAATGCTGTCAAGTGTTTGATTATTTTGTTTCGTCTTTTAATCAGCAAAGTCTCAAAGACTTGCACCGTTGTGAAATTATGAAATGCAGTTTTTATTTAGCTCATTGATTTAAGAATCATAAACATGTAAAGCACTGCAACGTTTATTTCATGACTATATCATAAACTCGAAGTCGGTCCCTGTGGGTCTTTTACTATATTTGGAGGTCAAAAACATGGTTTTGGTATGTTAATGCATTATAAAAAAAAATGGTTAAATAAGTTTTTTTTTAGAAATAAATATACATAAGTAACGGTTATGCAAACAGTTAAGGGGAAACGGGGGGGGGGTGTCGAGAGAGGGGATCGCACTGTACCTTGTGACCCACATCATGGAATGATTCCAATGTAGAAAAAAGGGCAAGTTTTTATATGATAACTTTTGAAATTATTAATAACAAACTTTCAATGTTTTCAATTTAATACAAGGTTACAAAGACAGTTTGTGTGGAATCACAAACTCAAAATCGGCCCCGAAGTGGTCCAACCATGCAGTAAAAAAGTCAGGTTTCAATATTTTTAGAAGAATATCGGCATTAAATTGTATCAGAAGTGGTCCACAAAGGCAGGTAACAAGGCAGGTTTCATTATTTTCAGAAAGAATTTCATAATGAAATTCTATCAAAAGCAAATGACAGAGAAGATTGGAGAAAGAAGGTTGACATCCTGTGTGGTGCCCCCAAAGGTCTAGCAGACCAATGGATAGGTGAAAGTGAATGTGAAGTTTGATGTGAACCTGGCGTAATTGTCTTACAATGAGTATCTAATTGATGTAATTATTTGTAAAGTGTCAATCTATTGTTCAAAGCCTCAAGCATAAAATAATCAATATATATATTTCTCAAAAGACAAGTTCAAAAGTTCAGCCGAGTAAGCAACAAGTAATTGGGAAGATCCCATGGCGCAGCACGCGGTGTGAATGGAAATTTTCACTTTATAAGTACTTTAATTAATATCACAAATAACGCACATTCGTTCATTAGACATGATTACGAAAGGTAACTCACCTCTCTATTCCTTGATCTAGATCTAGATCTAAAACTCGAATTCAACTCTAAGATTATAGAATTTCTCTTCGCAGAGATAGTTTTATGCTTTAGAACATGAACATACTAATTATAGTCCATTTAATCAAATTAACATTCATATTTGTTTTTCTAAAGCATTGTTACATGAGTGCAACTCTATTCTTAATATCGCGTAAATTAAGGTCAATTAGCCATTTTTAGCTCCATTCATAATATTTTTTATTCATGAATTCACTTATAAGAAAAGTTACAAACTTGCGCTTCGCAGATGACATTGATGGCCTAGCAGGGACAGAAGACGAACTAGCCGACCTAGTGATGCGCATTGACAAGACTTCAGCAGCTTATGGCATGCAAATAAATGCAGAAAAAAAACAAATTATGACCAATAGTCAACAGGGCTTTACAAAGGCCATCAGTAATGGAGGCGAAAAGCTAACTAGCGTTAGCAGCTTTAAATACCTCGGAGCTATTGTCTCGGATGAGGGAACAAAGCCCGAATTAATGGTCCGAATAGCACAGTCCACAGCAGCCCTTTCTAAACTTAAGTTAATATGGAAAGACAAAGGCTTAGCCCTCGGCACCAAAATCAAAACCTGGTCATGGCCACATTTCTATATGCTTGTGAGTCTTGGACGCTGACTGCAGAGCTAGAGAGGAGGATCCTAGCAATGGAATTGAGATGCTACAGAAGGATCCTAGGCATCATTTTAAGAAAAAAAAGTAGCCGTTGCATCAGATCTTTGAATGATCTAATTTTCTAAAAGATTTAAAAAAACAAAAGAAAACAAAAAATGGTGAAAAACAAAAACACTTTAATTTATGAAGTCTGAAAAAAAAATGGAGACGTTATTGTGTGTGTGTGTGGCAGTTGTGTGAAGAGGTTATTGTGTGTGTGTGTGGCAGTTTTGTGAAGAGGTTATTGTGTGTATGTGTGTGTGTGTGTGGCAGTTTTGTGAAGATGTTATTGTGTGTGTGTGTGTGACAGTTTTGTGAAGAGGTTATTGTGTGTATGTGTGTGGCAGTTTTGTGAAGATGTTATTGTGTGTGTGTGTGTGACAGTTTTGTGAAGATGTTATTGTGTGTGTGTGTGTGACAGTTTTGTGAAGAGGTTATTGTGTGTATGTGTGTGTTTGTGTGTATGTGTGGCAGTTTTGTGGAATTGTTTCTTTCCTTCAGTACTTAAGTACAACAAAAAGAATGAGTGAGGAATGAGATGGTCCAGGTGACCTATTTCCAGAAGTTGGTAGAAGGCCAGGAAGTCTCAACTGTGACCCTGGAAACTTCTCCAACTTTCTTTCTCTACCTGGACTGTTGGAGACTCGCTTGTAGAAACTCGGTTGACAGCTCACAGCCATGATAAACTGTAGACTACAACAAACTCCAAACACAAACATATTAATAAAAGACGCCAATAGTAACTGAAAAACTAGAACAAAATATGTGTGTATGTGTGTTGTTACCTAGCAAGTATGTCAGTCTGGTGAAAAGTTGAGACAAAACTGTGTCAATCTATAAATACATATCCCTCGTTTAGACCCACGTGTTTCAAAGATGTAAGGTGGAGGGTATTTGATTGAGCTGATAGTTCTGGGGTTATACTCAGAAAAATTCACCTTTTTTGTGTTGGTCTCAATGAATTTCTTAATGTCTAAGTAACTATATGTAATGGGAAACATTGGTGATGGATCGTTTTGCCTACATTATTTTTTAAATTATTATTATAGCTTTTATATAGCGCTACTTTCATGCTTATAGCATGCTCAGGGCGCTTTGGTCCAATCTCATTTGATAAGGGAGTATCTAGGAGTTGGTTTTCCGTGCTACCTTTAGGCGCTCAGTAAACAAAACTCTGCCCGAGTCGGGTGTCGAACCTCGAGCCCCCTTCTAAGTAGCCAAGCCAAAGTTCAAGCGCACTTAGCCTCTCGACCACGCATCCAATGCAACACAAAGTATTACTAGTAAACCGTTGACCACGTAATACGTGAACTCAACGTCAAATATAGGACCTCGAAATTTATTTTTTTTTAAATGCGCAAAAGTAATTATTTATAAATATCGTAAAAATTGAAGAGGACATCGCAGGATATATTGGTCACATCAAAAGTTCCTCATTGAAAATGGTTAAACTAGAGTTTTTCCCTGTGTTTCCAATGAGCTACTAATTCCTTTATCAACGATATACATCAACTGTTAGAAAAATTGTTAGAGTCGTTTTTTGAGATCAGCTATCCAGATTCTTGAATGCAGATTTCTGAAGGTTCCATGAAGTTCTGACTTGAATACAGAGGTATTGTAAAAAAAAGTGCATTGTTTAATGAGAATGCAAAGTGCACTAGCCTATATCAACGGAGGTAACCTATTTGTCCTACTAACCAAGTTTTGCCGAAGTCAGACAAGATTTTCTTATCAGACTAGTCACCTTAAAAAAAGTAGTTAAAAAAAAAAAAAAGGGGGGGGATACACTGAAAGAAAAGTAAGTCATTTAATACCTTTGTTCAAAAAAAAATCTGTTGGAAGTGCCATTGTGCCAAATTTAGTGGAAATGAATTGTATAGTTCGAATTCTAGTTTGAAAAACAAAACATTTTCACTCTGCATATAAAAACAAAATAAACCAATTCGATGTGCGAAAGATGGAGCTTAAAAACTTTAGACCAAATTTAAAGCCAAACTACATTTATATGCATAACTCGTCCATACTGATTCACACTTTTGTTATTCCCAAGGCAGTATGGGTTAGTATGCACTGCACTTCCATATCTTGTCACGTGACGTGTGATGCCTACATGTATCCGGAAATTTTACATGGCCAACCGATGCATCTGGATCCAGTGTCGGGAGCACGTTATCCTGCCTCAACGTGGCGCTCTCGTGGAAACGGCAGCAACCCTCAATACGCCCTGATACGAACACCTACAGGCCGAGAAGAAACAGTTTCTCTGTTTGACCATTTCCTCTGGCATTGTAAGCCGTGGTCCTGCTCGTAGCAACTCCTCTTTCATTGAGATAATTCTGTACTTCAGCAGACATAAATGAAGTACCTCTGTCGGTATGGACATAGGAGGGTAGTCCGAATAAGGCGAACAACTCATTTAAGCATTTAATAACAGTAGCAGATGACATGTCTGGACACGCAAAGGCGAAAGGAAACCTCGAGAATTCGTCGATCATTGTAAGCAGGTATTTATTGCGTGAGTTGGAAGGGAGAGGCCCCTTAAAGTCCATACTTATTCTTTCGAATGGCTGAGTGGCTTTGATTAATTGTCCTATGGGTGGCCTAAAAAATCGAGGTTTAAGTTCAGCACATGACTGGCACTGGTTGATCACAGTTCTGACGTCATCGGTGGAAAAAGGTAAATTTTTTGATCTCACAAAATGTAGCAGTCTTGTTACACCAGGGTGACACAAACTGTTGTGAAGTAATTTTAGGTCGTTACGTGACATTGCGGATAAGTAGCGATTTCTGCTGAAAGTGTCTGCAGCAGAGTTCTGTGCACCTGGTCTGTAAACGACGTCGTAATGGAAGCAGGATAGCTCTAACCTCCACCTTTGGATCTTCTCATTCTTGATCTTGCCTTTATTTTGTCTACAATACATAAAGGACACGGATCTCTGATCTGTGACAAGGGTAAAGTGTCTTCCGATAAGAAAATGTTTCCACTTTCTCAAAGATTCTACTATTGCGTACGCTTCTTTTTCCACCGAAGAGTGCCTTCTTTCGCTTCTCGATAGTGTCCGGGAAAAGAAGGCCACAGGCCGACCCTCTTGATTAAGTGTAGCTGCTATAGCTATGTCAGACGCATCTGTCTCCACCGTCAGCGGGCGAGTGTAGTCTATGGTATACACGGCGGATTCCTCGAGCTCGTCCTTTAGGTCCTGGAATGCTTGTTTGACTTCCCCAGGGACAGGAAATTGTTTATTTCTGGCTAAGAGGCTGATTTTGTCGGAGAAGTTAGGAATCCATAGAGAATAATAGGCCAACAAGCCCACTATCCGTTTCTGCTCTCGCAGGTTCGACGGAGCCTTTAATTCCCGCAAGGCTCTGAATCTTTCAGGGTCAGGCTTGAGCTGACCTTTAGTTATTTCGTATCCCAGCAGTCTGACGCTATGTGTTCCGATCTCACTTTTAGCTTCATTGAAGATTATACCATACTTCTGAGCAACTTTGAAGAATCTCTGCAGGTTTCTATCATGAGATTCGGTATCATTTCCACAGATGGTCACATTGTCCACATAAGCGAATGTATTTTCTAGTTGTTCGTCTTCGATTATTTTATCTATGGTTCGCTGGAAACAAGCCACTCCATTTGTAACTCCAAATGGAATTCTTCGAAACTGGTAAAGTCTACCCCCAGCCTCGAAAGCTGTAAATGGCCTCTCTTCTTCTTTAATCGGGATCTGATGATAAGCATTCTTGAGGTCCAGAGTGCTAAAGACAGAAAATTGTGATATCTTCTCTGCTAATTCATCCATTCTTGGCATGGGATAGGCGTCTAGCAGCGTAAATCTGTTGATTGTCTGACTATAGTCAATAACCATACGTCTTTTGTGCCTTTCATTGCCTGTTATTAGAACCTGTGCCCGCCAGGGGGACTTTGAAGGTTCTATTACTTCTTCTTTTAGTAGTCTCTGAATCTCAGCATTAATAAACTTTGAGTCCTGTAGTGAGTGCCTGCGTGACTTAGTTGCCACTGGAGTGCAGTTTGGAGATAAGTTACTAAAGAGACTAGGCGCCTCTACTTTAGCTGGTTTAAGGGTGCTTACACACAGGGGTGGTCTCTTTCCACTAAATGGAATCTGTAGCTTCTCGTGTAAGCTTATGAAATCCAAGCCTAGAATTACATCTGAACACAATCCATCTAAAAGTGACAGTTTTATATTTTCATATGTTTCATCTTTGAGTTGAATGGTAGCAAAGATATGGCCTTCAGTAACTCGAGAAAGGTGAGTAGAAGCCATAAATATTCTGTCCACGGAGGTTTTTATAGGCCACTTTTGACTCCTGGCAACTCGGGCTGATACGTAACTCTCACAGCTTCCAGTGTCTATCAAGGCTTTAAGTGGCATCCCATTGAGAAGAATCAAAGAAGTTGATTTTCCTAGTCCTACAGAGTGCAACGTAGCGAGTGCGAAGGATGTAGATTTTCTTGATTTACAGGACCTCTGGAAATGTCCCTTCTTGCCACATAGATTACATGTTGCTTCACGTGCGGGGCACTCAGTACGAGGATGTCTCCCTCTACCACAGAAGTAGCACTTGCTATATAAAGCGCTTACCTCATGTTTTGCTTGATTTGGACTGATCGGGGCTCTTGGATCAGGCAAATTTGGAGCGACAGAATCAGCAGGGTGTTCTCCATTTGTAGTAGCACAACTAGTTTCTAATTGTGCCTCGTACAGCAACGAGTGTTGATGGGCGTGTTCCAGTACTCTTGCTTCTTCAAAGGCATCCTTTAACGTAAGATCAGTTTTTTCCAGGAGGCGTTTTCTGATACTGTTGGATGCTATTCCTGTAATGAATGCATCCCGTATTGATTCATCACGGTGTTGCTCCGCTGTTACGGCTTTGAAAAGCTATAACCTTAGCTTTACACTCCCAGGACTTGAGTACGTCTCAGTGGGAACTTGTGTTGCAAGACGCGTTACACTCAATACGGTCACTTTTGTGTACGGCGACAAACAAAACACCACACGAGAGACTCTTTGGATTCTATCGCAGAAGTACTTCTGGAACATCTCTTCCAACTTGGCTAACAACTCCTGGTCCCGTGTTATTAAAAAGACACACTAGATCATCAAAGTATGACCCATTAACAGAGGAGGTAGAGCTTGTGAGCAGCAACCCTCAATACGCCCTGATACGAACACCTACAGGCCGAGAAGAAACAGTTTCTTTAAGATATTTGGCCCCAAAAGAAAAAGACTGTTTCACAGAAAATGTGAGACCCCCTGTGTTGAGCGACGGTTCATCTGGGGACGCTACACCCTCACTTCAGGACTGCGCAGAAAGCAGCGCAGAGAACTCTGCTCCGAACCCTCGTGTGGACTCGGTTGAAGTCCCGAACATCGAGAACTCTGCTCCGAACCCCCGTGTGGACTCGGTTGAAGCCCCGAACATCGAGGCACCGAATGACATTGTTGGTGCTGATAATGATGGTGCCTATCCTGGTTACCGTTACAACCTGAGAGAGAGACGATCAAAACCCAACTACAAGGTTTAGCAAACTAATGTATTTAGATGTTTATATTTTCTAATGTATTTCGATGTTTATATTTTCATGATCTTTATATTGCCTTGACTATATGTGGTTGTGTTATATGTATAAATTTAAACGTGGGGTGAATGTTGTGAATTTGTGTAGTTGGATTGTCACCCCTTAGTATTTGTTTACATTTGTTATCCTGTGTACTGACCTTATTTCGTGATGTGATTTCTACTATGTGTGTAGTTGTTTGTCATTCAGTGAAATAGCTTAAGAATGTAACACGGATTGTTATTATTGAGTACAACACTCCCACAAACTGTCACAAATCCATGCGCTGTTCCTCAAGGGACCGTCTCATCAATGGCGGATCCTGCACAGCTAGCTTGGTACAATGAAGGTATATGGTGGAGGCCCCCGGTATCACCCAGTGGTATTGGAAACAGCAATGCCCTATAGACATTGACTCGGGTCGCTCCCAGACAGGCCTGTGGTCCGCAGGTTTTTTTTTTTTTACTGTTTGGTCTTTTGTTCTCGGATGGAAGTCAGACAGGTTTTTTTTTCAAACTTAGTGCTCGAAGAGCCTTCGGCTCAGCACTTAAGACTATCCAGCGGATCCAGTGTCGCTTTTACTTTATCCTCTGACGCTTTTCTTCCTCCAAGGTTGTTGTCTTGTCGGAAAATTTCGCGCCACCTCTCACGACACCGCATATGTGGTATATCATTTGCTCCCTTTTCCTTGATCTAGGTGTCCAGGTTAAAAGCACTCTTGGATGTTTGAGGGCGTGTCTTTCTTCTAACCATCTTGTGCATTTCTTACGTTAGATAGAGGGGAAGAAGTCTTTTTAGTGATGCCGGAGTTATCCATTCTTTAGACATCCATCGCAGTTGACTCTGCTTCAGGATTGTGTATGCTGTGCAAGCCTACTCCACTATTTATGGTAGTGTCAAGTATTTTGCGGAGGCGCGGTGGCTGAGCGGTAAAGCGCTTGGTTTCCGAACCGGAGGTACCGAGTTCGAATCCTGGTGAAGACTGGGATTTTTAATTTCGGGATCTTTGGACGCCTCTGACTCCACCCAGCTCTAATGGGTACCTGACATTAGTTGGGGAAAGGTAAAGGCGGTTGGTCGTTGTGCTGGCCACATGACACCCTCGTTAACCGTGGCCACGAAACAGATGACCTTAACATCATCTGCCATATAGATCTCAAAATTTGAGGGGGGAGTTGTTTTTTTACCCCTTTATGTTTATACTTTTGCTGAGCCATTACAAGTTGAAGGGTTTCATATTATTTATTTTTTTCATTTCCATGTTTTACATACATACATTCCAAAATGATCAAACATAATTACATAAAAAAGGCTGCTATCGGAAATACGTTTAGTCAGGGTCTGACTATTCGTGATGCTTGAACTAGTGATATGCAGTCAATACACGGGGACTTTGTTTTCGGCCCCAAAATAAACGTTTCCAAAGCACCAAGCGATTTCCTATTGCACGCTGAATTTATTTGTAATTTAAGTTCACAAATTCATGAGGAGGAACTTCCGAACGTCTTCAAAACCTGGGCGAGGTGACGTGGTCCCACTGTGACCCTCAAAGTCACTCCTGGAACTAGAGTTTGTAATGAAATCTACGAAAAGCTGACGAAATTTCGACCAAAAAAAAAAAAGAAGAACACGATTATTTATAATATTGTAATCAAGAGCAAATATCGTAGTCATTCTCTGGCATGGAGCGAGATATTATTACCCATAATGCATTTCGATTCTCTCGATTTAAAAAAAATCTATTGGCATATCTAATAGCTCTCTAATGCAATGTCAAGTATTGTCATCTAACAATTTGACAATTTGTTGTTCTTGTATCTGCATGTTCTCCCAGTTTAATAGGACGAATTTCAGAAAGATTTAAACTTTACTGTAAATCAACAATAAATATGTATGCTCTATTTAATTAACCTATTAAATGCTGAGCTGTTTTACAATGATTGCATCCAAAATGGAACTACAATTCTAATGTTTACAGGCTAAAGTACCACACGCGTTTTAAGGGTTTTAAGAACCTATTTCTCAAAATGCCCTAATGTAGATCTTTTATATGGTTTGTATTTCTGAAAACTAAGAACTTTGGTAACCTTTTGTTACAAACGGCCACATATATTGATTATATACAAAAGAAGATCCTAACTTTTTGGCTTTTTGTGTGTCCGCAGACCAGCTGTGACATGCATTGCCATAATTGACCTACTTAGTCGCGTGTCCAAATATCAGAGCATCATTTCGGGATGAAGCATGTTTGTGTAACAATACATGATAACAATCATTTTGAAATATGGGCCAGTTCAACTTAGTTATCATCAAACCAGCTGCAGGGCCAGTTCAACTCAGTTATCATTAAACTAGCTACAGGGCCTTATATACGTCAGTGCATACAGTGCACCCTCCCATCCGAGAAAACAAATAGTTTTATTTATTTTATTTTTTAAAAACTTTCACTTTTTTTTTATGATAATATCAGGTGACCGAGCCTTGCTCGGTTAAATAATTTATACTAAGAAAGGTTATATACAACTGCTACTGGTGCTACAGCCCATGGAAAGATATGGCCTGCTCTTACACATCCCTCCATTCATATATCTCCTGGGCCTTTCGTCACCACGCCCTAACGGTTTAGATATCTTGTTCAGTGTGAGAAAGTAAGGAGCAGTAGAGCAGCTGTGTAATCACCATTTCCTTTGTTTTGGTACGGGACATTAGACACTGAAGCATGAACACATGGTCATAATTATACCAGCAAAATTGTAATTATAATAAGGCTTGACATCAAATCCGAAGATTGAGGAATCTACACCGCTCTACGCAATTAAAGTGTAGGCCTAAACAATTTATTAAGCACTTAAAACGCAATAACTAATCATACATCGGTACATTTAATTTCATTACTTTCCTTCCATAGTTCTATAATAAATCAATCTTCAATAAGATGGTGCGCAAATGTTTAATTAGGTCCATTGATACTTTAAAACTCG
>JADKLZ010000687.1:30832194-30845856 GCA_021533235.1 Biomphalaria straminea | reverse complement strand
TGATCTCTAGCTGTCTCTTTCAAAGGCCGCCTGTTGATCTCTAGCTGCCCCTTTCGGAGGCCGCCTGATGATCTCTAGCTGTCTCTTTCAGAGGCCGCCTGATGATCTATGGCTTTATAAATGTTGCACTTCTTGTGCTGATTATTTTTCAAATAATTTAATCAAAGAAAAGCTGTGTCTTGAGCACTCCATACTGAATCATATTTTATGTGCTTGTGAGTCTTGGACGCTGACTGCAGAGCTAGAGAGGAGGATCCTAGCAATGCTACAGAAGGATCCTAGGTATCACGTTCAAAAACCGCATCACAAAACAAGAGATTAGAGACAGGGTTACTGTAGCGATCGGACCCCATGATGACCTGCTAACTATAGTGAAAAAACACAAGCTCAAAATCTATGGCCATATTACAAGATCTTCGGGGCTCGCAAAGACCTTCCTTCAAGGAAGAGTACCAGGAAAAAGAAGAAGAGTCAGACAGAGAAATCGATGGGAGGATAACATAAAAGAATGGACAGGCCTGCCATTGAAAGAGATTTTAAACAATGCAAAAAAGAGAGAGGATTGGAGAAAGACGGTCGATGAGTCTTGCTTGGGGCCCCAACGGTCCAATAGACTAAGGCATAGGTAAAGGTAAAACTGAATCTGAAGACTATAGTGATCTACGTAATAACTGACAAAGAGATTCTGAAGACCATAGTCATCTTTTCTGGTGGCGAACTTTGACAAAATAGTTTTGAAATTTCAAGTCCTCTTTTCTGACTCGGTCACATATTTGTCAGAATTCGGTCACATCTGGATTTCATTGGCCTAGAATGTTAAAAACTCGAATGTTAAGTACAATGCAAACAATGGCTCATGACGGCTAGCAGGCGACAAATGCGTTCATTTGACCACTACAGAAAAACGTCTTGGGATGTTTGGGATTTCCCGGTGATTGAGTCTAGCACCGACTCCGTTTTTGGAGTAAATAAAACCAGTTCACGTTGACTTTAATTAGAGCAACGAAAATCTAGGGCATTCAAACACGTAAAAACTTGTTTAAAATAACACAATCAACCTGGAAATATGTGGTTATTTTTATTTCTATTCAGTTGGATACTAACACTCAAATGATTTCATATTAACAGGGGTCTTAGCTAGGAATTTTCCATCGCTTGACATTAAATTTGCAATGAAAAAAAACACTCATTTGGGGTCCCCTCAAGTGGATGCCCGGGGGGATTTTCAAATTCCCACCCTCCCCCACCCTAGCTACGCCACTGCATATTAACAACTATATGACGAAATGTGTCTCGTATAAAAATTACATAAATCTTCCAGAATTTTCCGGAATGCCAGCTTGGTATGAATCTAGATCCAGATGGCAGATGCGCGGCAGCTTACTTTGTAGTCAACGCATGTTTTTTTTTTTCTTTACCAATGTACAATGTTATCTACCTTTTCTTTGACTAAAGTATATATTATATATGCACATTGCTTATGGTGTAAAAGGGATACTGAAACTCCGGAATGCTCAACCTTATTCCACCGCCGGGCCATTTTTATTTCCCACACTCGTGTCACGGGCCGCATCAATAACAAGAAAAAAAGTACTTAAAATAATAACAATTTAAAAAAAAATATTAAATTAAGCATAGTTGCACTAATTAGTTTAATCAGTCATGTAATTAAAATTGTAATAGATCTGGACTAATAATAAGAAAAGCATTTATATATAAAAAAAAGGGGGGGAGTTGACCAGAATTCCAAGCCCAGAGTCTTCGAGACGACGTTCCACAATGCATACCACACAATCGTAACTCACTGGTAGCTCGCCAGTGGTCTCACCTTGAGTCCTAGTGTTTTGGAATACGACTCAACGGAAATCGAAACGAATTTACAGTTTCTTGGATCCTTCCCAAACAGAACAGTTGTTCAGGCAGACCGGAGGAGGGGAGATTCAAGAGTTTCAAGAAGAATTCATGACCAAGTTGTGTTGGACAACAAGAAGAAATGAAATTGACCTTATACGAATGGCTTCTGACTGACAGAGATTGCAGACATTGGTCTATCTTCATATACATTGCAGAAGAGAATAACGTCCCTAGCTGTGCATTCCAGAGACTTAGACTCTGCCCCATCAATTGTCCCTTTTTCCCATCTCTATGAAACGTTTGACTTTCCTGTCGGATTCAGGCAACCCGTTCTAAGGAGTACCTGTACGAATTTGCTCTAGCATATGAAAAAAAAAAAATATGTGCGTTTATTTATTTTTATAAGGATTTTTTTTAATGGTAATTTATGGATTAATGATTTATGTACTTTTGAGTCCTTGTAGGAAAGTGGCTCATATTTCTTGCAAAAGTTTAAATGACCTTGACCAGCATGTTTTCCATCAGAATCATTTAGCCCAGGGCCGGTCCTAGCGATAGCGGGGCCCTATGCGAAACGGATTGCGCGGGGCCTATTATGGGTAGGGATAAGGATAATAGGCCTACATGAAAATTAAGATTTTGTATTAAAAATAAATTCGTCTTTGCATTTTATACATTCTTAACTAATTACAAAATCACGATCAAATTTACTTTATGAGCCTTGTGTGTAGCGAACTCATACAGTAGGTCATCAAAATTCTGTTTCCTACATAGATCACGCTGAATAGCAAGAATTGCTAAATTGTTCAATCTCTCTTCGTGTATTGTTGACCGTAAGTAATTCTTGATTAGTTTGAGGCGCGAGAAGCTTCTTTCCCCAGATGCCATGGTTACGGGTATTGTTTAAAAAATTCTGAGTGCAACAAATTAAAATGGGAAAGCAGTGTACCTTTCATTACTGAACAGATAAGCTAAAATTTCTATCAGGCTTTTGGGTGGTATTTTGTAGAATATGCCTTAAAGATTCCATTTCATCTGCTAATTCTCGCCCACATATATCTGCTGACTGGTCTGTTGATGACGTCAATGCTTTCTCGAGGCTCCCGCCAAACTTTCGGATGTCATCAAGCTGAAGGCTCTTAAAGCTGTCAAGAAACCCAAATAGATTGTGGCTTGATTTCAGCTGTTCAAGTCTCGGCTGCAAGGATTAAGTTGTAGTGTTCACAATTCTGGTGAAGCAATCTATCCTGTAAGTTGTTGTACAAGTCCAGGTTTGGTTTGCAATGCACTTTAGAGAAATGTCTACCAAATTTTTTTCGGAAAATTCTCCAAAGTATTCTCAGGTGGACCTTTTTGAAATTGTAAATACAAGATCTTTCCATTTTATTCTAGCCACATTGCAGGCTCATCCAGATTTCTCAATAAATCGACATTTAGCTCATTATCTATAACTATATGTTGATCAGTTGTTACATTATTGTCTTCTTTTCTTACGACATTTACCACTGCAGTTTTCGTATTCATCATAGAAACTGTTTCAGTTGTCTCACTACAAGGGATTATGTGCTCATTTTCGGGTTTTGATCGTTTTAAAAACGTATGTAAGTTCTTAGCTGAAGCCTCATTGGCTTTCTCTTCTTTTTCTTTTCCCAGCAGATACATATTTTCTACCAACATCCCTTAACCTTTTTGGTCATTTTCTATTACATCTTTCACCAAAAAACCTGCTAAATATCATCTCGATCTAGTAGACCTCCATCGTTCTAGTATAGTCTAATAGTGACTGATATTTTATATCAAATCTGTCTATATTTAGATCAAGACCTACGTAACATTTTTATTCTAATTCTAGATGTGGGTCTCTAGATCTAATAAAAATTCAAAAAAAAAATCGCTTTTTCATTGCTTTATGAGATCGAGATAGATTTTGATCTACTTTTATATGCCAGTGACTATAAATGTAAATAAAGTATTGGAACTTTCGGTTTCGGTTTCAATTCGCCCTATTATTATATTTTTATTTTAATTTGAAAGCTGACAATGCTTTTTTTTTTCGCGTAAGATTGATGTTTTCCATATAACAAGTTTGTCTAGTTTTCTGGAGATTTTAATAATAATTTCCACGACTTTTTCGTATATTTTGCATCATCATGCAATTAGACATATTCTTAGCGCGGGGCCTATGAAAGCGCGGGGCCCACTGCGGCCGCATAGGTTGCAGTGGCTTAAGACCGGCCCTGATTTAGCCCTACACAATCATTCAATTTTTTCCCGCAATATATTCTAGTTCATCATTAGTTGACAAACACTAAAAGTTGACAGTTTCTATAAAATCTACTTGACATTTTGAGACTTGAAAAACAAAACAAACAATCTACTTTACTAATAAGAAAAGAAAAATCTGCATGTCAGCGATTTCAAAGAACTTTTTTTTTAAAGAAATAAAAATAGCTTTTCCCCTCCCACTCTGACACCTACTTTTGACGGGCGCCCCCGCCGCCGGGGGGGGGTTCGGGGGAGGGGGGAGCAGATGGCAGGGTGTCAGCTCCGCAGATATCTTTTTTTTTAATAGGTCCTAAGATTATAGATGTGTGTGTTTGCTTTTGTTAGCTAGTTCTGTTACCTTGAAGACCCACGCCATGTCTGCGTGAACACCTGCCCTAATTAAAAGATAGCCTGAACCAGATACTAGGGAATATGCACTCTTAATAAGCAACAGAGATAATACAAATATATATTCGTCAAACTTTTGTTCAACTGCGCTTGTGTTGTACTGAACTAAACAGTGTTACATATATGATAGAAGGTAAAGGGTTTTATGTGCCGGTCTAAACAATATTCAACAGGCGACAGAATTTAAAAAAAAAATCGTTTTAGGATCGATTGATGTTTCCCAAGGCCACGCAGCTGTAATGGTGATGCCATAGAGAGAGACAGGATAAGGAAGTCAGTCCCATCGTCAACTTTCGACCACAGAGTAAAAAGAAAGGTGATCTCATGGTCTTACAAGTAGCAGGGTTTCTATAACAAAGCTTGTATTCATCCACTCTTGTCTGTCTGGGACAAAGTATGAACACGTTCTTTCGGCCACTTTCAATTCTTGGATAAAGTTGAAACTTCATATGATTATTAATAATAATAAAATCTATTTCCTAATAAAACATGAATTAATAAAAAAGAAAACATATCAGTTATTAGTAGTGGTAATTGATTTTGTTTACTATCGATAAAGGAAACACATCTTACAGTATTAATAGATATGATTGTAAATGTGGAGTTATTCCCTTAGTTTTAAAATTGTAGAGGTTTTTAAAAAAATTTTGCTTTTCTTTTTGACGGGTTGAAACAAAACAAAACAAAACAACTCACTAGCTTGCAAAATTTTCTTAATTTCAAAATGAAGTAAATCACAATGATCTACCCTTTGTTTACAAACTGGGTTTTAAGATTTGGACTATGTTCCAAAAAAACCCAAAAAAAAAACAGCAACACCAATAACAGTAAAATCTGGTGTATTTGGTGTATCTCTTGGGCAGGCTACTCTATTGATTTACATAAATGACCTACCAAATTGCATTAGTTTAGGAACTAAAGTTAAATTATCTGCAGATGATTGCATGACAGGTCTGATCTATTTGAGACCCATGATCTCAAGAAAACATCAAGAAACTAGAACAGACGCAGAATGGAGCCACGATGTGTATAAAAAACGAATATTCAGAGTCACATTTGCTTAGAATAACACCATTAGTAAAATCATTTAATTTAAAGACTCTTCTCAATAGAAGACTAAAAAAAATAGAGTGGCAATATTACATTGAGACACTAAACCATAATTTAGTAACATAAAACCTAATAAAATACTCAAGGAGACATAAATAAAGGCACATATTGTACCCTATATGCTAGTACAAATACACATAAATGCTCCTTCTTCCCTAATGTTCTTAGAGCAGGAAAAGGGAAGTGGGTTGCCTGAATCAGCCAGGAAAACAAATGACTTGGCAGAGTTTAAGCCAATCATTAACATGCATGGTTGGTTGACACTCCTAAAGCATAATTATCTTCTCTTTTGAAGTAACGTCTGCAATTTATAAGATAAGATTATCTTTTCTGGGGTAATGGTCAACTAATATCATCTAGCTAGTCTAATGGCCAAATAATCTTAATTAATATGGCATAATGAAAAAATAATCTCATCTAGCCATCTATGTAACATTAATCTCTTTTGGGTTAATGTTAACTAATCTCATCTAGGGTAATGGGTATTTTCCTTAAGATGACTTTTCAATCCTGATACTATGACATAAGATGTTCAAGGTGTGTACATTGTATAGGAAGAAGAGAAAGCTGAACTCAAAACACAAAATATTAGATCCAAATTTATTCATTTTGTTGTTGTTCTCCTTTAGATAGCAGTGGAAGATTGTTTCTTTATAAAAAAAACCAAAGCAAATGGTAAATAATAGCCAATGGTCAGTACAATCTAGTCATGAAGTCAGCATGATGGAATAGGCAAGATGGAACATTAAAACTTATTGTATTTTTTCACTATGTCACACACCACTTTAAAAGTCAAAACTCAAAGACACTGTGCAACTAGCATGGCATTCAAAGCATCCTCCCTCTCACCCAGAAAAAATAAAAACATCCATAACTATTTATTAGACCTTCTGGTGCTGAAGATGTAGACAAGGGCAAAACTCTTTAATACCCTCAGCCACTTCCCTTCTTTTTTGTGCACTTTTTAAAAAGCTTATGTTAACTCCATCTGTCTCGCAGGATTATTTGACGTTATTTCTCCCACTTCCAATTCTTGGATCATGTTGAAACTTTGCACAATTATTCATTGTAGATAACAACATATGAATCAATAAAAAAATAAACAATTTGTTAATTAATTAGTTGTAATTAATTAATTTTGTTTCATATAGAAAAAAGGGAAACAAATCTAGCAGTATTGAGAGAAATGAGCAGTTCTTTCCCTTACATAAGTTTTAAAATATTGTTTTCCTTCTTATTTTGCTATTTATATTTACTGAACAAACTTTAGCTCAAATTATCACACAGTTTCAATACACCTGAACTGAATTGTAATAGTAGCAGGAACATGGCTAAAATTTTTAGATGATTTTAACCAAAGCAAATTATCGTTCATCTTTTTAAATTTTATTCATCATTTTACAGAGCTAAGTAAAAATTTAAAGCACATTTCATGAACATTTAAAAAATGAATAAAAATCCCCCCCCCCCAAAAAAAGTACCAATTAAAAAAAATGTTTATCCTACTAGTTTCATGTATAAAGATGGTGAATATTGTATGATAATAATAATATATAATACAGAAAAATAAGACATTTTAGATTATTCAAGGATATAAATATTCATTTTAACTTGTTAGGGTTTTTGCAAGTAGTTAAATGGTAACTGAACTGATAGTCAATACATCACAAGAATTGGCTTTAAAACCCAGATACAGGTCATTCAAGAATCATATTAATTCAATGGGCACCTGTCACTTTTTTTTTTTTTGGAAAGTATTGGGGGGGGGGGAGAGAGATGAAATGAAGGTCCACTCTACTTGAGGGATGGATACAACCATGTTAACTCTACTTTAAAGATGAACAAAACTAGGCCCTCTCTGCTTGAGTGTTGATTAGAACCCTGGACAACCCTTTTCCACTTCAACTGTTCCCCTTCTGGTTTTACTAATTGCAAGCTACAAACTGTGATACACAAATATTCTAAAGATAAATATGTCCTCTGTACAATTAGTACTTAATGAACGTGATGTAGTCTGGGAAAGTATTATATAAGGGATACACTGACTCATGTACAGAAATACTGTCAACAAATAATAATCTTTATTATCCTGGTGGAAATCTGTCACCAATCACCATTGGTAATAAAAACATGAACAAACCAATAGCCCTTGGATGACAATTTTATTCACCGCTTCATTCTACTGTGCTATATTACATTCCAATGAACAACAAACAAAATGTGTACAATGTATTAAAATATTATATCCTGTACAAGGTATTATATATATATCATCATGCTGTACACATAACAAGTGCAGCAAAAAAAAAAATTGCCATGCTCTTGATGGCTATTAATAGCTGTATGTGTAACAGGCCCCGTGTGGGCAGAGTACAAAAAAAAAAAAAAAATGGGTGTACAATGTAATGAAGAGTTACAATGCTTAGTCTGTAGACCAATGGTGAAGGTACTTAACTGTTTTGGTTTCATGGAAGACATTCTTAAGTCTTGGCTTCAAGATAAGGTCAAGGCATGTGATGTTAGTACCTGACAATGCTACTTGAGGCAAACAAAACCAGTCTACCAAAACCTAGAAATGGAACAACATGCTCGAGCATACATTACTTTATCATTTCTTCAACCTGCAGTTTATATGTTGAGCTCAAGTTGCTATGTTACACATAAAAAAAAAATATTTATATTGTGGTGCATAACCAGATTGAAATACAGCTGCTCAAATCCAGGTACAACAGAAAACTGCTACAGATATTTCAAATCACAGACAGAAATTCAAGAAACAAATCGATTAGAAGTACAAACATCATGTCCAATTTACACATTCCTTTTAAAAGTGTGATTTCACATCATGACAAAGAAATTGGTAAAAATACAGTTAAGCTCAGAGCTATGACATTCAGTTGTACAGATTTGACAGTATTTACTCATCACTCTGGGCAAAAGTTTCAATGAATGATGGTCAAATGAGAACTATATATTTGCTTCCATACTGTGAGTTTAATCTAACATGAACAAATAGATGCCTGAATGCACTGAAAAAAAAATAAATTTTGGCTTTGGTTTAGTAGACTAACTAAATGCAATGCAACACAAAAAAAAAAAAATACAATTAAATAAGCAAATATTAATGAATTTGTTTTTCACTAAGTTTCATACGAGGCTTATATGTATAGTTACATATATTTTCACACTAATATAGTCTTGTATATAGAGATCCCCCCCCAACCCCCAAAAATTTCTTATATGGAAACTTTACAGGAAAAATAAAAGTTACTTATAAGATTATTATAATCTGTTACTAATTTGATCAATTGATAAGACACTGGAAATACAACAAAAGATGGTATAATGCTACTTGAACAGGTTGCCATAGAATAAACTCTAACAAAATATAGTATTCCTTAACTGACTATTCAAATGAACTACTACATGTACAAATCTTACAGAGTAAAAAACTGTTCACTTTAGAAACAAAAATATTTAAGATTTCAAAAATAATGGGTTCAACAGTTAACACTAGTTAGTTATGCATAGGCCTAAACCTTCCCTGTGCATCCAGTACCCAAGTAGTTATTCCAGAATACAATACATTGGGTCAGGACACAAAATGAATGGATAGCTCTATAAGGTTGAGAACCAACAAATTATAGTTGACTGACAATCACCTTAAAAATAAAAACAATCTTTCACTAGCAAAATAAAAACATTGAGGCAAATAGACATAACCAGATTGAGCAGAGAAAAGCTTAAAAAAAAATAAATTCTTTAAGCCTTTTGACCAGCCATTTCAGTCAAGCTACAAGTCCAGAGACATTCACATACAAAAATTATTTTGTTTGTTTTACGGCTAGGGAATAGATACTGGACAGCAAGTATTTTAATAACATAAATGCAGAGCAGGGATGTCAACATATCATTCACACATTAATCTCATTTTTCATTTTGTAAGAATTCATCCTGAATGTAAACACAAAAAATTAACAACTAGTAAAAAGTGTGATGGTGAGACTACCGACGCAACATTATTTTAACTGTTATTAGAAGCACTGCACCAGGGTAGCTTTAATCTTGGCATGAACTTGAACAGGTTAGGGGGAGAGTATAAAGTTAAAAAAAAAAGGAAAGCTATTCTACTGCACAAGTTCTGTCTCAGAATGTTACAAAAATGAAAGCCTCAACAGTGGTGTTATGATGTCACATAGACCAGTCTGAAACATGGCGTGTAGCTTGACAGGAGATAAAGAAACAAGACACTGGAGCATAAGGCAAAAGGTCAATACTTTTAGGTCATCTCCAACGATGATTTGTAATAGGGCTGTGACAGCGACTTCATCTGATTGGTCGATGGCTTCAGGGGCTGAGTGGCGTTACGAGATTCAGGCCACCGCTTATGATAATGTTCCACTCTCAAAAACTTAACAGTTACCAAACGACCTGGAAAAAAAAAATTATTTTATTAGCAAATTTTATGCCAATTAAAGCTAGTTGACACCTAAGCTGATTTTTAAAGCATTTCCTGGAGGCACCTTCATTGTGGTGACCACCTTTCAGCTCAACAAAACAGATTGCCTTAGGCATGAGATGAAGTTGTGTAAAAATATAAAAATAATCATATTAATGCATTTAAGTTTGCAAGCGAGCTAGAATTATTTTGATAACTCACACTTTTAACATAGTCAAATTTCCAATCTATCCTTATAGTGAAATTTCCAATCTATTGTTTGACAACTTTTCATTATTTTATCAAGCAGAAACACATTTTATTAAAATTTCATAGAGATTATTTCTTTAATTAACCAATGAATTAATGAACATGTGTTATTTACCATTAAAGACCAGTATTTCATCTATGGGACTCATGGGGGGGACTAACAATTATTTAGTAGTTTCTTCTTATAATATCCCTTTGCATATGGCCACTAAGTTAAGACACATTCTTACTTTTATTTATATGTATTTAATGTCTGTATTTAATGAATATGTATAGTATTTAATATGAACATAATATTTGATATTTATCATATATCTTGATCTAAGTTATTAGTTTCCTGAACATAGAAAGATGACATATTAGGTGTGTTGTATATATTCATCATGTATATTAGTAACTCAGGTCAACAGGCGCATTTTCTATACTATTCTAGCATAGAGATAGTTGGCAATGGGTTATGTCAAATCCTTGATCAACCAAAAACACTCAAACAAAACAAATGAGACTAGTGTAAAAAACCTAAGAAATGGTTCATATGTTCACTGTGACTTCTATTAAAGGAAAAAGCATTCCCAAGGGCATTCAGTTGTTATATTGGTCAGTCAGTCTGTATTGTGTATAACTAAGTGTAGTCATTTCTACATCGCTTCATTTATTTGAATATAACTGTTGGAAAGTTTGTAAATTTGATAGGTGGAAAAAGGTGTCAGAAAAGCCAATACACTCACCATCAAACCACCAGCCATGTAAAGCCTGCCTGGCCTGGCCAGCTGTCTCACAACTTGAACATTTGAGGTACACACAGCCTTCTCTGCTCTCAGCGTCCACATACACATGGACAATGTTCTTCACGCCGTCACACTTTTCCAAGATGGCGTCAATGACATTGTTCTTCCAGTGCTCTCCACTCTCCCTGAGCAGAAATAGACATGTTTTGAAAAGAACCAATCAAAAAGAACAAAATTCAGTGTTAACAATGTGACTTTACATTGCCACTCTTTCCTATTACAATGCGACTAAGTTCTTAGACATACCAAACAGCATGACAGTAATATCAAATGCTGTTAGACTAAATGGCACACACTATGTTAGTAATACACACAGCAAGGGAGACTCCAGACAAAGCCAAAATGAAATTGATTTATGCACAGAGCAAAGGTTATTGTCTTTTCTACTGATGCCAGACAAAACAAAATTTGTTACAGTGTCATCTAGAGAGTTCTAAAACAACAAAAAAAAAACAATTTTTTTTTTAATCGGATAACAATACCAAAAGCATATTTCCAGAAACTACTGTGTATGATTGAATCTTATCCAAAAAAAAATAAAAAAATTCATTTTTTTGATATGATGTGTTTCTGTTCTTCATTTATGAGCCCACATTACATTTGGCTAAAGAATCACATGCTAAATTTGACTTAATTCATGAGCTATTAGTCATTCTCTGGTACTACAAGGTTCATTAGAGAATAAAAATTCATTATAATTCCCTTAAGTGTTTTTTGTCTAGTGATAAGAATATTTTTAGGCATATTTTTCACTTCCAGTTTTTTTTTTTTTTAGTGTTACCAATTTTACTTTTTTTAAAATGTTTACTGTAAGCATCTTAATGCCCCTCTTTACTACTTAAGCATGCTCAGACTTCTAGCATCATCTCTTGGGAGTAAATGTTGGGATGGATGTGCCCCAGAGAGATTGTTTCCACGCTGCTGTTTAACAAACACAATTAAGTCCAAATTAAAAATTTCAAATCTAAATACAGACTTGAGCTTCAATGTTAGATAGCCAAACTGTTTATGTCATTAAGCTACCAGCAAAGAAACAAAACATCAATACAAAATGATTACAAATATTAGCTTTTCAATAAATTACAATTCTGTTACTGGCTTTTTTAAAAGTCTGGAGGCACTGTGGCTGAGCATTAAAGCGCTTGGCTTCCAAACCTGGGTTCAAATCCTGATGATTTTTAATTTAGGGATCTTGGGGCGTCTCTGAGTCCACCCAGCTTTAATAGGTACCTGACATTAGTTTGGGAAAAGTAAAGGCATATGGTAGTTGTGCTGGCCACATGACACCCCCATTAATCGTAGGCCAACGAAAGAGATGACCTGTACATCAGGTCTGAAAGGGGAACTTTACTTTACTGGCTATAAAAGAATTACATAATTTATTCACCTATTTTTCAACTACTCTAGTTGACATTATAAATAAATTACACTGGGTAGCACATCAAATAGTTGACATGATTCAAAGTCTTGATGTCCTGTTTATAATATTGGGTTCATATTATTTTAAGAGCATCCATTGTCAGGATGTGATGAAACAAAAATGTAGCTTTTGGTTCAGGTCAGAACGTTATTTAATAGTACTGTATTTATCATTACATTATGCACTCTATAAAACTAAACTATGACACATCAATAAAGTTCCAATACAGTCCTAGAAGAAATATATACTCACATATTTGAATCAAACATGTTACGAATTTTCAAACATGGAGTTGGGCTGTAAATGACCTGATTGGAATTATTCTCACTATTTTCACCAAATGCTGAAAGTAATATTAGAAGACCCAATGAGTGAAAAATCAAATGATGAGAATATTAACTATACTATACTAACAGTTTTAGCAAGTGCTGATTCTGTTTTGTTACACTGTCTTACCCTCCAGTTACCTAATGTTGCTTATAATAGTTATAGAAGGATTTATACATGCTTCTATATTTACTCATTCGACAAAAGAATTTTATTTTATAATTTTACTTTTTTTCAATTTGTAAATTTGTGGGTCTCATGAGTAGCCCACTAGCAAATAGTGCAAAGTCATATTAAGGTGATTGTTGAAACCAAATGATAAGCAAGCGTATGAGTACTTTGAATTCTGTATACAGAACAGCTGGATGTAAATTTAATTAAATAATTAACATTATAATGACATTTTGCAAACAAGTGATCAACTTGCTAATGTAGGATATTTGTTGAGGTTATTTTTTTAAAAATCTCATTGTGATCCAATTTAACTTCTTTGCCGATTTTAACTTCTTTGCAAGTTTGACAAATGTCCGAAGCAAAATAAAGAGACTTCAATCCATTTGATTTAAATAAGTAATTTAATGTGAACATCAGAGTTATAAAATAAAATGACAAGAGCCTCCTTTGCAAGTGGACTCCTCATATTAAAACAGGAAAGGGTTACTCTAAGAAGACAACTGAATCATGTCGGATGGAACAGAACACAAAGAAATGGATGGAACAGAACACAAAGAAACGGATGGAACAGAACACAAAGAAACGATGGAACAGAACACAAAGAAACG
>JADKLZ010000687.1:30816636-30832184 GCA_021533235.1 Biomphalaria straminea | reverse complement strand
GATGGAACAGAACACAAAGAAACGATGGAACAGAACACAAAGAAACGCTTGTCTAGTTACCTTGACCTTGCCAAATTTTTCCATTTGTGGCAGTTGGCTAAAAAAGAAACAACAACAAAGAAAATGAAGTAAAAATGTTTTGCACTTTACTCCTGGGAGTGAAAAGTTAATAAATAAAAAAACTGAGAGGCTGACAAAAAAATATGGAAATAAACTATCTGAAAATGTTAAATACAGCTAGATTTACATGATAAACAGAAATACATTCTTTAACATTTAACCTCCAAATCTAGCTCAATTGAACAATACTACCCTAGAAACATTTTAACTATAACTCTAAGCTTTACCGTAACCAATCAATTACTAGCATAAAAACAATGAAAAAAAAAATTTGTCTCTGTACAAGTCTTATTTAAAGTAATGCATTTGTTTGAACACTTAAAAGTAGACATCATACCTGCCTACCTAAATAAGACCAAATGTGTATTCCTGAGGGTCAAAATGTGTATTTTGGGACCTCAATGTGTAACATACACGCGAAAGAATTTTTTTAAAAACCATATAAACCATATAAACTGAAATGATGTTAAAATTATATATATATGGATAGATAGATAATTTAATTCAAATATAATGTGATGATAAACTGTCACTACACTAACTAGTAAATTTAGAAACTAAAATTTCTAGTCTAAATAAATATAGTCTAGATCTAGAATGACTAGTTCTAATAATTGCAGAGCTTTTGTCCCTCTACAGACTAGATCTACCTAACTCCACTGTTCGATATATCTAGATCTAACTAATACTCCTATTACTACATTAATTTATATTAATTTCTAATAGTAGGCCTATGCCTATAGAATCTAGAAATAGTAATAGAGATCTAGACCTAGTCATTGCACTTCTTTATCTTTAACCTAAATCTAAAATAAGATCAATAAGCTAGATCAGATCTAGAGTCTAGAAGAATTTAATTCCAAGTGAGTAGTGAGTGTTACCGGTCCAGTGGATCCGCTACAATAGGACAAACTCAAACGTAGACCAAGATATAGAATGTAGATCTAGTAGAACTAGAGAATCTAGCTTAGACTTAGACGGCAGCTAGGTCTGGATCTACTGTATAATAAGTATTATAAGTAGATCTAGATGTAGTTCCATGTAGATCTAGATTCTTAGATCCAGAGGTCTATATGGATCCAGATTATTCTAGATCTAAATATCTAGCCAAAATACAATGTTTTGAATCAATAGAGACAAAATAATATGAGACAACTGATCTTTTAACGACTTACTGGTAACCAATGCCAAACATCAAATTCATCGCCTCTTATCAGTTTGGTTTCCAGTCGAATCCTAGACTCATTGTCAGCTATAAACTGAACAGCTTTGTCCCAAATAGGTTTCATCTGCTGCCTGTAAATAACAATAAACAAGTCATTCATTGCTCCCCTTTGAAAATGGTACAAAGTTAATACAGTAATGTCCTTGTGTAGTTCAAATAGTTAAGCGCTTGGCTTATGAACCAGGGGTCCTGGGTTTGAATCTAACTCTAAAGGTACCTGACTATGGTTAGGAAAAGTAAAGGCCACTGGTCGTAAGCTGGCCACATGACACTCTGTTCATTAGCCCATGGCCAAAAAAACAGATGAACTTAAACATCATCTGCCTTATAGATTGCAAGATATGAAAGGGGAACTTTACTTTTAATTATAGTCCTATCAAATTGGATTGTTCTTAACACTGTGGACAAATTTTAAATGTCAGTTTAATCTACTGTGTTATAACTATCAAAGTCTTGTGATATGGATTAACAGAATTTATAACAAGGAAAAAATATATTCAAAACAATGTTGAATATTTTTCAGACCTTTTAAACATATTTATGCATATCCTGTCACAGTATTTGGAATAATAGCTAAATTATTTGGCATTCCAACTGTCTGGAATAACTAAAAGCAAACTGCTCATACTAATGCAGTACATTTTAAGGCTATTCAATGCTTGCTCCACCTTCTATCATCCAAATTCTGCTGTGGGAATAGTTATGAAACATTTACCTTGAGGCAGGAGGAAGTAACTGATCTCTTACATGTTGCACAGCTAAATAGGGCTGCTCATCAGAGTCATCTTTCTTGGCTAGCTCATGATGCTCTTGAAGAATATCTACCAAACAATGTCACAATATAACATTTTTATATTGAAATAAATAAGATAAATCTATTAATAAACTATCTAGGCAAAAAATAAATACAATTAACAGATCTCACTAGAATACTCCCGACCAATTAATCATTAATTCAAATCAAACTATAAACATAAAATAAAGTTCTTATTAAATGTTAAACATAAGGATAATATATATGTTTGACACATACAACGAAAGAGATTCTTCTATTAGTTCTTACAATTCTAAGCCTTATAAACTAATGCTTCTTGCCATTACACAGACAGATATTAATCAGTAACCAAAAAATTATTTTATTTATAAAAAGAAATATTTTAAATTACAAATGCAATAATTTAGTTCAGCTTCATATTTTAAGATTGCTGGGCCGGCCTTAGGCATAGGCAGCTGCCTAAGACCTCAGATTGATAGCCTAGCACAGGAACATTTTATTTTAAACAGAGGAAACACAGAGACTTGGGCCCAGTGTTGATGATGGAGTCTTGTTGGCGTACACTAGGGTTTAAACAGAAGTACATTTTTTAATTTTTTTTATTTCATTTGGGGGTCACCGAATTCACTTCGACTAGGGCCTAGGCTAGCCCTGAAGATTGTTCTCTTTTTTTTTTAAATTAGCAAAGAAACAACTGAGAATTTATTTTAGATGATATCCATTCCTTTTGTTTAGGGAACATTTAGCATGGTTTAGATGAGAGCACAAAGTCTTAAAATAAAGAAATTAACATATAAGTTGTAAATCAGATGCGTTTCCCACAATCTAGTTGTAGACAATTTACATACCAATGATTTTTTCCACCATGGCATAAACCTCTCCCTGTTCTAACTGATGCTGTCTAATCCTGTATTTGATATACATACCAAACAGAATGACGGCTCCGATAACTAAAGAAGAAATACAATGAGAATACATCATATAAAAATTAAAAGCTTTATTTACTGCACAATTGTTAAAAACAATTTATTTTTAGAGGATAAGTCCGATAACAAAGGATATAAAAAATAAAAATGGTTCAATTGGTACTTCCACTATCTCCTGGCAATCATTAGATAGGTAATATCAACAAACCTTTCTGCACGTATGCAGCCTGACTCAATTCCTGAACCCATAAACAGAGGGTTGTCATCCATCACCTGGTTCTTTTCAACACATACTTCTTGAGTTAATTTGCAGGCAGAATTAAACCCTTATAAAATCTAAACTTAGACTTAAGTTTTTATCCACCCAATTTATATCCCTGACTATTCCAATGATGAATTTTGTCCTTAAAAAGAAATACTTACCACAAATAATTAAAAAGATGCCATAAAGAACGGTGATAAAAGACCTCTTTAACCTACACCAAACTGTCATGTCAGCTACAGTGGTCTCCAGCTTTATTATATCAGAAACTAGATCAGCCTCAGCATTATCTTCTTTCAGAGGCCTGTCAAAGAAACACATTTTTGAATGCTTAAATATTCATTAATTCATTATTCATTTAAAGACATTACCAGGGTTTCAGCACCAAAGTCAGAATGAAATTCCAGGAGATTTTCAGGAGAAATTATACAGTTCCAGGACTTAAAATTATCGCAAAAAAACAAAAACAAAATAATAGCCAAAGTTGTGGCAATTTAGTTTGTCATTGCTGGGAGTGAATGGCTATTAGCACTACAGTACCTCTAAAATACTTCCAATGGCAAGCGTCTTAAATAGCCTCTGACAACCAGTCCAACTTTTGGCCTTTATGTGTGTGTGACCTAAAAAGGGGTCCATATACAAATGGACAAGCCCCCATGTGACATAAAAGTGTTCACATATACATTACCTAGTAACGGGTATAGCTAAAAAGATCAAACTAGACTTATAGCTAGATTTAGGTATTTACAAAGGGTATTTAGGTCTACAGTTCAGTGTTAAAGATGTGCTGGCACGTTTGTCCAGAGACACGTTGGTCCCTACTTGTACTGCCTAGGTTATTAGGCATAACCTCCAGGTATACAATTAACTAATGTATGTAAACAGGACTAAACAGAGTCACAAGTAAACATATATACAAAGTTTATTTACATGAGTAAAATAGTACATAGATGGCCAACTCACGGGCCCTCCTCAACACGAGGAAATCAAAATAAAAAATATACACACAAGAAAAGTATGGTACACCACACTTGTCATATGTTACATGTTTACAACTATGTAAAGAAAAAGGCCATTAACTCATAGGCCGACACAATAAAACGTAAACAAAAATAGTATGGCACACAGCCCTAGTCAATAAATACACAATTGTCACATTTGGGTTAACACACATTAGTGTATAAAAAATGAAGGTCACAGGCCTCAGGTCAATACATGACCACTTTTGGCTACTTTGGGGTTATACACACTTCAGGCTGACACAGCCAGGTCACAGGCCTCAGGTCAACACATGACCACTTTTGGCTACTTTGGGGTTATAGAGGCTTCAGGCTTACACTAGCCACTTTTAGCCAAAAAAACAAACAGGTCATGATGCACTATAGGCTTCTGGGAAATCTATGAGCCTACAAGCTTCATAGACTCCCACCTATAGCCATCCGTTCGGTAAAGCCTCTCTGATGATTCAATACGGGTTGAACCCCTCAGAGACAAGGCTATAAAATATGTAAAGTCCATCTGATGGTTCAATACAGGTTGAACCCCTCAGAGAAAGTTACTAAAAATGACAGTTCGGGAGTACCCCAGGATGCAGAACATCAGGGCAAAAAATATACTGCCTGGAAATCATTTGAGCTATATCTAATAATTAATGCATTATAATAAATATAATAACAATAAAGACATACTTAGCTCAAAGATCCCCAGCGCAGGGCACACTTCTCCGAGTACCCCAAGACACACGACCCATAACAGAAAAAAAAATACAATTCATAACACAGGTCAAGTGGTCAAGCTGGTAACTCAGGAGCAAGTGGCAACTAAACACAGTTTACAAGTCCTTATATAAACTACTCAAGGGGAATCACTCCTATAATCAAAATTATTCCAAAATAGTTAACTCCCCATTATGTCAAAGTGTGGCTAAGGTGTTGAGTACGACATAACTGTTTTCACTAACAAGAGAAGGGGCAAAGGCTGGCTACAAACCTAGGAGAGGAAAAACTCTGAATTCAAACCTCTGCTACCTTGCAGTTATACCCAATCATGGGAAAGGCTTCGGGAGTAAACCCTGAGGAAAAATCAGGAGCCAGCTACCTTAAAGGAGATATTTTAAAATTCCAGGTGATTTCCAGGACATTGTGGAATTTCAGCAGGCCGCAGAAACCCTGCATTACACAAACTATAGATATCTTTGATTTTATTAATAACACTTTAAAAAAATGTAAAATTAAAAACAGTTTTTAAGCCATGAAGAAATATATTTTAAAAGTGTTAAATTTAAGGAAGCAGTTTCCATTTAAACAGAAAACACCAATGCAACAAAACTAAATGATTTCAAAAGAAAAGCTAAGTTAACAGTTCAATACCTGATATTCCATTCAGGATTAGCAAGTATAAGCTGCATGGCACAAGAAAAAATCTGCTTCACATCGACACCCTTCTGCCGAGGAACAAAAGAAAAAATAAAATAAATAAAAAAAAGTATTTAAAAAAATGTGACTGTAAAAGTAGGTCACATCTTTTACAACAAATGCAAAAAGAGTTTGCAACTATGTAAATAGCTACCCGAAAACTATTTTCTGGTATTTTTGAGAATAAAAACATCTAATTTATACAATTTAATAACTATGGCTGGATAAATTATCAGCAACTTACAGCAGGGATCATGGCTATCAATTCAGAAATGTTTATGGTGTCTCCACCTGTTTTACCATGACATAGCACTTGACCTGGTAAGCAAAAAATGGAATGAGACAATCAACAAAATAATACAAACATTTGTCTTCTTTGTTTCTGAATCAACATTGTCTTTGTTAATTGCAAAATGGCGGTTTGGACGGAGAAATGCTGCCACAGATGATTGCAAAATGTCACTTGGTATGGAATAGTTAAACAATTGTTAATGCATAGAAAAAAAAAAACACAACTTATTGATAAAATTTGTTTGTTAAAATATTTTTAAATATTTATGTTCAAATGTTTGTTCAGAGTTAAAGATAATCTTTATCTTAACGCATTGATCAAGAGACAACAAGTATAATTTCAAGTATACAAACACTTTTTACATAATACAAGTTGGGGGGGGGGGGGATCAAAAATGAAAAAAAAAAAAAGAAAGTTAATAGCAAGTCTAATAAAGGATGTCAGCAAAAAAAACAACCATACCTTTCTTTAGAGTGAGCTGAGAGAACCATTTTTTCACAACTTCCAATGATGTAGCAATATCTGCATCACCCATTTCTTCCCCATCCTATTCAAACAAAAAAAAAAAAAACAGTCAATAACTTCATCCATATGAGTCATCAACATCAATGAAAATAAAATCTAGCCTAGTACCGGTATTATTTAAACTACTTTCAGAACTGAGCTTAAAAACATTACTTTTATATCTAGTATATATCTAAAAGAAGTATTTTTTAAGGGAAAAATAAAAAATACTTTTTTATCTTTTTTTTTTTTTCTATATTAGATTCCTTTAAATAAAAATATGGATTATTATTCATGTTAAACAATAACTGTTTAATATATATATATATATATATATATTAATAAAATAATTATATATATAATATAATACATATTATATATTAAATATACATATCTGAAATAAAACAAAACATCTTTCATCTTTTTTTTAAGTTTAAGGTGAAAGTGTGAATGATTTCTATTGTACATACATACTAAATTATTTTTTATATAGAGATGTCAAAATATGTCTAAAGATTTATAAAATCAAAACTTTACTGCTGAGAATAGATTAAAAAAAAAGATTTTATGACAAAAAAATTGCTGCATAAAGACTTTTAGCAAAAATCCAACAAATCCCCTGAAAGATATTATATCATGAGTATTAGAAGTCCACTAAAGAGGTCTAGAGTCATACTAAAGATCAGATTGCTTTACTTTATAAATTTACAGATTATTTATATGAAGGCAAGCAGAGTTGAGTAGTTAGTTATCATAAAAAAAAATCATTTTCTATTTAATTTTACTTTAAAAATATAATATAGCATTTTTTAGATACTTACCTGTGAGCACCTTAAATGTTTGCCTGTTTGAGAAGCTGCAGAACAAGAAATGTAAAAAAAAAAGTGTTATAAAAAACATAAATCTATTATATAATGTCCTATAATAAAATTTTTAAATTCTAAAACTAAAAAGGAAATTTAAACAATTAAAAGTTTTAATATCCATCTATAGACCATGAAGCCATATACAGCAGTTTATAAATATTTAGAAAGTTGGGCCCCAGCTTTTTACATAAAAATACTTTGAAACTGATGCATGTTTAGGACTTTATTTTTAAAGTAATAATGTGATATATAGATAGGGTATTAAAAATATATTAAACAAGATTCCACAACATGGAGAACAACTTAGAAGTCAACATGTCTGAGAAATATCCTGAAAATACACTGGTACGACAAAATAGAAAACACCAAACTGTTAAAGATGGGTGGACATAGACATATTTTATCATATATAGAGGTGCAGATCTAGAGAAAGTGCAGAGATGGACTGGTCACACCATTACACAAAATAAAGATATCAAACAGACTTAACAGAGCTAGACAGGCCTTAGAGTGGAACCCCCAGAGGAAGAACAAAAATAACATGGCATGCAGTTTACTAGATGAAGCCGAGAGGACAGGAAAGAGCTAGGAGACAATTAAAAAACTAGCAAGAGACCATGGAGTGAGGCATGTTTTTACAGAGGCCCTATTTTCCATGAGGAACACAAAGGAAAAATGATGCAAATGATGCTGAAACAACTGAGAGCTTCAGTATACTTATAAATAGTTATATAGTTAACATACAAAATTAAGTTTTATATAATTAATAATAAAATATGAGAAATAAAAATTTACCCATATAGTCTGGGGAGGAAAACCAGGAAAAAAAGTAGTCTTTATGTATCACAACATAAGTTAGTGATAATCCAACAAAGAAAATAATGACACAAGCGACCAAGATATGTGGCAAAAGTTCTAGGTATCTTGATTTGTACTGCTGGACTCTAAGGTAAGAGCCATTGGAATATCTTCTATTTGGAAGTGGTGAAGCATTTCTGTGATGAACTGACGGAGAATCATTGAAAGATTTCGCCTTAGCGGTGGAAGTATTTCCTTGGCTATTAAAGCTAGTCCCTGGAACATCTCTATCCTCATCATCTTCGGCTTTATAACTTTGAAACGACGTGTTTACAGATTTATTGGTGACGAAGTAAGTGCTACCATCAAGGTCAGAATCTGATGATTCAAAGGTATCATCACGAGGAGTTGCATGAAAGTTACTCAAATTTGGATAAAGTCGTGATCTAGCTGGTGATGGAACAGGCGACTTTTCAGGTGTACCAACTGAATCATTTTCATAAATTGTATTCTGCTCACTGCTTACTTCAAGTATTTCACTTTTCCGTGTGCGTCTAGGGGGAAGTTCCCCTGTTCTTCTCCTGAGTGTTCTCAGAACATTATCAGACACATTTGATTGGCGACTTTTATCTCTACTACTGAAGCTCACATTTGCATGGTTTGTACCACTGGCTAGAGAATCTGTGAGTGTTTGTGGAAATGAAGAACTTTGTACTATGTCTACATCACTATCATTATCATCAGAACTAAGATTGTTTAATCCGTAAGAGCGTGGTGTAGCACTAGAATTAGATCTAAGAGAAGACTGATTATTTAAAGTTAATGATCTGGATCTAGAACTAGATTTAGCATTATTTGATGCAGGTTCTGGGCTTGTTTCTAGAGAAGAGCTGGTCTGTCGATAGTTTTGTCTCGACTTAGGCTTTTCACTTGAAGTGTCATTAGCTTTAGCTCGAGCCCTCAGGTGGTTAAGTTTTTTAATAAGCAAAGGCCGTTTAGTGGATTTTATGGGTAATTGTATATTTTCACCAAAACGTGAAAGCTCAGCAACTAATTCTCTGTCTGAAATAGCCGCCATGTTGTTGCTTATATTTATTGTACCTCACTACGCATGCTCGCGATTGAAGATTCACTTGTGTTTCCGGATTCGCAATTTTCTTTAGACTACTGTAGATAAAAAAAATATATCTCAATTATATTATTATTCCTTGACCAGCTTTCTGCGAACTTTTGTGTGTGTGACTATTCCAGACTAGCTAGCACTAGCACTACTCACTGCCTACCATGAATAACTCCTTCCCTTTTTTCTTACTTATAACTTTAACAGGCCCGTAAAACTGACACAGTCATTAGCGTGTTGGCTTGAAGAGTTCTGAGCCTTCGAGTTTAAATTTATGTCGTTCAATTTTTTTTTGGTTAAATTATATAAATGAATGAAAAAAAAAGCGATAACGGTAACATTTCTACCACCACCCTTCTCAAGTTGTCTCAACTGGTCCAGAAAAGTGATAAGAACATAGCATATTGATAAGATATAAACACGAAAACACGCTAAATAAAAACAATTGGTAGAAACATTTCTAATCGCACAGATGTATTATTGTTATATATATATATATAATCCTTAGGCAAATTAGCCTACTTACTTACCTCTTATTTAAGAAATGAATGAATGCGTGTTTACAAAATCCAAAAAATAAAAATCATTCATTCTTTGGTGTGTAACGTTGTGTGAGTGTGTTAGAGTGTGTGTTTTGGATAAGATTTTTAGTTTATTACAGGCTGTCTGGGTGGTGACGACAAGAAAACTAGAGTGTATAAATATGCATTTCGAAATTGAGTTGAGAAGTCGAGAAAAGATTGTATTTAAAACTAACTAATAAGTTGTTACATAACTAAAGTTATCCAGAACCTATACAAGGATGCCACCAGTGCGGTGTACCTCAACAACAATATTGGGGAATGGTTCAAAACCACAGTTGGAGTAAGACAAGGCTGCCTCCTTTCATCAACACTCTTTAATATCTAATATCTTAATGGAAGATGCTCTCGAAGGATTTGAAGGTACTGTAAGCATTGGAGGAAGAAAAATTACAAACTTGCGCTTCGCATATGACATTGATGGCCTAGCAGGGATAGAAGACGAACTAGCCGACATAGTGAGGCGCATTGACAAGACTTCAGCAGCATATGGCATGCAAATAAATGCAGAAAAAAAAAACCAAATTATGACCAATAGCCAAAAGGGCTTTACAAGGGCCATCAGTATTGGAGGCGAAAAGCTAACTAGTGTTAGCAGCTTCAAATACCTCGGAGCTATTGTCTCGGATGAGGGAACAAAGCCCAAACTACTGGTCCGAATAGCACAGTCCACAGCAGCCCTTTCTAAACTTAAGTTAATATTGAAAGATAAAGGCTTAGCCCTCGGCACCAAAATTAGACTGATGCGCTCCCTGGTCATAGCCACATTTCTATATGCTTGTGAGTCTTGGACGCTGACTGCAGAGCTAGAGAGGAGGATCCTAGCAATGGAATTGAGATGCAGAGGGATCCTAGGCATCACATTTGAAGACCGCATCACAAACCAAGAGAGAGAGAGAGAGAGAGAGAGAGAGAGAGAGAGAAGAATGTGAAACAAAGAGAGATGAAAAGGGTAGAGCGAGAGACAAGGAGAGAGAGAAAAAGAGACAATATGGTCGAGCATTACGATGCGCAGGGCACAAAAAGGAGGGCTCTAGAGAGACAGAAGGAGAGAGAAAGAGAGAAGAAGATGAAGAAGAGAGAGATAGCTACAGTAGTTAGAACCTTATTGGAAGTAGACAGACAACAGAAGCAAAATCCTTTGCCAGTTGTTGCATTAGGTACGATAACTTTTCTTGGGTAATTTATTAAGTAACCCATTAGAGACCTTGTATATTCTGTTCACGAATATCAAGACCCACAATCACACAATTAGAGCAGCACTGCTACTGTTATCTGATGCATCGAAATCTATGCTTAGATTTTGGTTTAGAAGATGGAAGTCTGTTTCTCTACGGCTAATGTCAGCCAGGTATAACATCAAAATACGGAAAAGAAATATCAATTGGTGTAATGTAGCCACATAACACCGGGATGGAGTCATTGAATAATTTAAAAAAAACGATTTTAGAAGTTTAGATGTAACGAATTCTTACACATTATTTGCTTAGCAATAACTTAGCATCCATTTTGTACTAATCTTTGTTAAATTAGAGACGGCCAAACCATTACAGCGATTGGGCTCCACAATGATCTGCTAACTACTGTCAAAAACGCAAACTAAAACTATATGGATATATTCATGATCTTCAGGGCTCGCGAAGCCCTTCTTTCAGGGAACAGTACCAGGAAAAAGAAAAAGAGGCAGACAGAGAAAGCGATGAAAGACCACATGGAAGAATGGACGGGCCTGCCATTGAAAGAGATTCTATCCAAGCCAAAAGACAAAGAGGAATGGAGAAAGATGGTCGACAGATCTTCTGTGGTGCCCCAACGGTTCAACGGACTAAGGGGTAGGTGAAGGTGAAAGTGAAATTATTAAATTATATTTCTGACATAAAAGATAATAGGACATTTTAATCTATTTATGTAAATGCACTAATACAGAGGTTTGCAAACATTTTTGATCCGGGAACTCCTTTACATAGTCGCCAGTTGCCAATGGACCCCTTAGTGAAAAAGCTACATAGGCTAAATGCATAGTGTATTAATTACAACAACTCAGGAAAACAACAACAAATTTTATTACATGTAGCCACATTGGGTTTATAAATTCATTTTTGAAATTAAAATTTTAAAAGTTAATGATTTAGATTAGGTTAAGACTTTTTATGATTGCATTTATGTCCAACTCAATGTTTTTAAGCAGCAACCGCAAATCTCCACAAGCACAAGTTTCTATTTGGTTTCTTTTATTTTGTTGAGGTTAGTAACGAGCTAAATCCACATTCTACCAAACAGTCAACAATTCCATTTTTGTATAATTACCCACAATTCATGATATGCAATTGTTAAGTTCATTTAATCCTGATTTTGTATTTAGTTAAGAAGGAGTAAAATGCAAAGACAAATTTATTTTCTAATACAAAATCTTAATTTTCACTTATTATCATTATCCATACCTAGACTGGGCCAATCCGTTTCGTTAAGGGCTTTGCAATTGTTAGGGTCGACTGTATCTGCGCTCTCTTTACGGCCAACTCATGGATACATGGGGGCAGTGGCGTAGCTAGAAATTTTCCATCGTTTGGGGGCCCGGGGGACTGACCTCTTTGGAGGC
This sequence comes from Biomphalaria straminea, assembly GCA_021533235.1. Classification (NCBI taxonomy): domain Eukaryota; kingdom Metazoa; phylum Mollusca; class Gastropoda; family Planorbidae; genus Biomphalaria; species Biomphalaria straminea. Next base: position 30,819,702 of record JADKLZ010000687.1, on the reverse strand, counting down.
CCCTACATTTTGCGTAATACTTAATTTTTAATGTAAAAAACACTCATTTGGGGGCCCCCCTCAAGTGGGGGCCCGGGGGGATTTTCAAATTATCCCCCCTCCTCCCCCCTCCTTAACTACGCCACTGCATGGGGGTTCGATGACCACAATTTGAGAACCACGACACTAATACATTCTGGTTGACACGATTAACTTTTGTCTCATTAACAAAGGAAAATTGGAAGCATGATTATAGCCTTGGATCAGGAGCCACTGGTACCTTGCTACGCCACTGCTATCATAGACTGAAAATACAAATTATCTCGGTATTTAAAAAAAAACGAGATATAAAATTGCGAGAAAGAGATAGATATAAAATTGCGAGATAAAGATTAATGAGTACTATAGTCAGTGGGATCCGCAGGCTAGTGACTTGTTAGCATTCACCCTTTGAGCTAGTGTTTGCATAGATCAGGATTACCCGAGTTGGATAATGCCACGTTGGAATCGTTTTGTTTTTGTGCGTACAAATGTCACAGCCTCCTCTGGTGTCTCCATATCCACCAAGAGAGACTGGATCGATACCGCCCATATAATCCCAGCGTTCTAGTCGACTACAACTGTAAAACCGCGTGGCGCGCTTTGGGTGTGTTTTTTTTTTTGTTTTTCTTCTTTTTATTAAGCTCAAAATGCCAGAGTCTGAACTGAGTGTGAAGACTGAGTCCTCGGAAAACTGCTCGCCCCCGCCACTTCTCTTAGATTCCGAGCTCCATTCAACTCTCTCGCAAAGGTGTTGTCACAACGTGTTTTCTTGTATTCCTCTCGTCTGCCAAGTGTTTCATCGAAAGGTAAGCAGATACATTTGTTGGTTTCAAACGAAAGTAATTGCAGTGCATGTTATCATTAATTTGTAGTGACTGAAACGAATAAAATTTAAAAGTCATTCAATATCATGGGAATGATGGAAGCTTTTGAGTTACTCTTGTGCAATCGCCGAATTTAGTTTTGTTCCTCTTTATGATTTATAATTTGTTCATTCAAGACGTTTGTTCATGGTTTATTTTTCTATTCTTTTTCTATACAACATAAGCCAGCTAAATTTTCTATTTTTTCTTCTATAAAACGTAAGAAAGTTAAATTTTCTTTCCCCCTATTACAATTCCTCTCATTAGTGGGGTGCGTGGTCGAGGCGCTAAGTACTCTTGAGCTTGGCTACCTGTGAAAGGGGCTCGAGGTTCGACTGAGCTCCTAAATGCAGCAGGGAAAAACATTCTCCCAGATACCCCCTCCCTCCACCGGTTTGCAAATGAGATTGGACCAAAGCGCTCTGAGCATGCTATAAGCATGAAAGTAGCGCTATATAAAAGTTATTATGCAAGCTTGCAATCTCTTCAAGGTGAACACAAAGTAAGACAAAGACAAGAAAAACAGAAAAAAAAATACTTCAAACACATCGGACGCGGTGGTCGAATGGCTAAGTGCTTGGCTTCCGAACCTGAGGTCCTGGGTTCAAATCCCGGCGAAGTAAATAGGGAAGATTTCATGGCGCAGCACGCGGTGTGAATGAAAATTGGCGCATCCCAATCCGCACTATTTTGTGAATGAAAGTGGTGTTTATATAATTATCTCTTCTTCTCAATTTTTGTCATAATATTAAAAGTATTTCCAGATTATTGTGTCGTAAGACTATTGAAACTAGAACAACAATACACAGATAGAGTATACTCTCAGGTTTGACTTTAGAAGTACTTTAATTAATATCACAAATTACGCACATTCGTTCATTAGACATGATTACGAAAGGTAACTCAGCTCTTTATTCCTAGATCTAGATCTAAAACACGAACTCAACTCTAAGATTATAGAACTTCTCTTCGCAAATATAGTTTTATGCTTTAGCACATGAACATACTAATTATAGTCCATTTAATCAAAAACATTCAAATTTGTTTTTCTAAAGCATTGTTACATGAGTGCAACTCTATTATTAATATCGCGTAAATTAAGATCAATTGAACATTTTTAGCTCCATTCATAGTATTTTTTATTCATGAATTCACTTATAGCAAGTTAATGGGAAGATCCCATGGCGCAGCATATGGTGTGAATGGAAATGGTGTATCCAAATCCGCACTATTTCCATTCACAAAATAGCATAGACATAAATAAATATAGACTGGAAAAGGAATTAACTTCATGTAACTTGATTTAATAATTTATACACCTAAAAAATTAGCACGGGTCCAATAAAAGTGTGGGACCCACTGCATATTGTCGCATATGTTGCAGTGCCTAAGGCCTGCCCTGGAAAATAGCGGCGTATGCTATGCCGCCGGTCGACTAGTTATAATTATTATTTTGCTGGTAAAATTATGACCATGTGTTCATGCTTCAGTGTCTAATGTCCCGTACCAAAACAAAGGAAATAGTGATTACACAGCTTCTCCCTTACTTGCTCACACTGAACAAGATATCTAGCTAGCGGCCAACGAGTTTGCGTACGCTGCAGCCACTTTTGATTTAACTATAAACCTCAGTAAAAAACTTGGGGTTAGGGCGTGGTGACGAAAGGCCCAGTAGATATCGGAATGGAGGGATGTGTAAAAGCAGGCCATATTCTTCCATGGGCTGTAGCATCAGTTGCACCACTGAGATGGATGGAAGGCAAAAGCCGGTATGAACTTCTTATAGGCTAGTCCGACAGTCTGGCTGAGCAGGGCACATATCCCGTATGGGGGACGAACATATTGTTTGGCGTAACACGGAAACGTTTCTTTAGAAAACTAATGAAATGATTTAAGTTTATTATTATTATTTAGTTTGTCAAAAGTGCTTGTTTTACCCAAATAACGTAGAAATTTGCGTCACTTGATGTTTCGTGCTAAAGCTATAATGAATATATCTAATTCCAAAACGTACCCATCTGAGAAGTTACACTGCAAAGTCTTTCTTCCAGACCAATAATAGTAGGCCTACGATAGTGGCATTGTAAAACTATAAGACGGACGTAAGCTGTGGTTTTGTCTAGACTGTAGGAGGACTTAAGAGACTTAATATTTAAACGCATTGTACAATTACATTTAGAAC
>JADKLZ010000687.1:30711952-30747642 GCA_021533235.1 Biomphalaria straminea | reverse complement strand
TAGCCTCGGAGTTGATGGATCTGTTTGTAAGTGTGTAGCTCCAATCAACTCATCGAACGTAGCCTCAGAGTTGATGGATCTGTATGTAAGTGTGTAGCTCCAATCAACTCATCGAACGTAGCAGTGTAGGTGTCTGTCTTTACTTTCATCCAGTTCTCATAATCAAAGCTTTAAAACGTCTTTATTTAAATGAAATAAACTTCATTAAAAAAATGTATAGCCTTCAATCTCTGTATAGTTATATGTGAGAACACATTATACAAGAACAAAAAGTCAAAGGATTTCAGGAAGATACTTTTTTCAATTCAATTAATAACACTCCTTCTTCAACATTCAATAAACAAAATTGGGTCTATCTCTCGTTGTCCACTCTATCCCGTTCCGTAAAAAAAAAACATGATGATGTCATCTCATAAATATAATTTTTGTTTTGTAAAAATTAAATAATTTTCATTCTATTCCATTGCCATAGTCGAGCTTGGTTAAGGTCATGTAATATATAGTCTATGGTTAAGGCAAATAAAATTTATAATTATTCATTAAAGAACTACATACATAGCCAGAAACCACAAGACGGCCTTAAAAATCGCATAGTCCTCCGACAGAGAAAGTTTAACATTATTCTGTAATTTTTCATTATACCTGATAGTTTAGATTGTTCAATACAGATACTTTTAACAAGTTCTTATGTCAGTATACATTACCAAAAAATCAACACAAAAATAACACACAAGAGAACAGTTTCTCTGTTATGTGGCAGCGGCCAATTGATCGGATACACCACAGCAGAATTAATCTTACTGGTCAGCCATCTAAATTTCTCGAGGCTATCTCCTACAGGCGAGGTGGTTGGGTGGTGAAGCGCTTGGCTTTCGAACTGACGGGTCTCGGGCCTGTCTTATGTATAGAGCCACCCATATTTGTTGTTGAACTCATTAGGATTTTGGTGGTAACATTTAGTGAGGTTTGATGGACTAGATTTAAGCAGATGAAGAGTAAAAGTTTATCTAGCCTAGCGATATCCCCCCCCCCCGCCCAGGGGTCAACCATTCTCCACCAGTGGACACCGAGAGGTCCTAAAGTTCTGTTCTGGAATGACCAGAGACTGAAAGGACACACAATAGTATCTGCCTGTAATCGTCTTATTTCTGGGAAAATACATGGATCTGTCATATGATCTGTGTGATAGTCTACCCTTATTTATTAATTTATTAACTAATTATACACAATTTAACGAATATAATTCGAAGCCACACATTGCCTCCATGCGCTCATAGAGAACCTATTGCCAGCATCATGCCACGATTCATAAGAATGATTTACCATTATTAAATGAATAATCAATAAACAGAACAGAAATATAGTAGCAAAAAAAAACAAAAAAAAAAAAAACAAAAAAAAAATAAAAAAAATATTAAAAAACCAAAAAAAAAACCCACAATCACTTGATTGATAAAATGAAGAAATTTGCTTCTTGAAACTGTTAAATAGAGCTGAGCCTTCGGATCTTGGAACTCTAGGCCAACAAAAGTGAACAAGAGCTCCCTCTCACCGGCCTGAATGAGAACAGTGTATTCTGTTCTGTCTGGTGGGTGGGTCAGACTTGCGGCAAGAGGCCGCGTACACTAAGACCCCGCCATTTTCCCAAGGGAGTCTTGCTTTGCTACCCTTTAGCCTTATCATTTCCTCCTACGATCGTTTCAACCCGGGCACCACTATGAGCCAGAGTAGCATGCCTAGGCAAATTTACTCACATATTAGTTACAACATAAACTGATATCAATATAGTAATAATTTTTTTAAATTTAATTTTGTTAATAATTATTGATCCCAATTACATTAAAGAGAATTTATTTTCATGGCAATATAATCAATTTATTTTGTGTTGTATAAATGGTGACTTTAGATCCACATATTACATTACAAATGTCGGACAAAAAAAAACAAAATTGTATAGTGGAAGAGAGTGAAATATTTTCCAGCTAATCTTCTAGTTTTTTGTCTGATACACAGACAAGTAAGGAGACATTTTATTTAGATTATGGGAATGCAGAGGCGCTGTGGGGGGGGGGCGGGGGAGCAAGGGGACATGATGCCCCGGGCACCACCCTCAGGGAGCGACACTCGCAGCCTATATTTCTATGTGATGTTCATGGAATATTGGGGGCGGGCACTAATTAAGTACCTAGCCCCATTCACACGTTTTACTCACTAAATCCTCTGTGTGAATGTTTTCTTTTCAAAATTATCTTTTTCTTGTCACTTTGAAGATTTGTAAAGCTCTTGTATGTCTGACAGCCGGATAAAATGCCTTTAAACACATCCGACTTTCAACTCAGTCTGACGTCACACGGTGCACTCAATGACTACGTGTCTGAGACCAACTTGTTGCTACGGACCACTACGCAGGTATACAGAGATATAAAAATAATTATTGCAAACTTATAAACGTAGCAACTTCATAATATATTATTTATAAATGTTCACATTATTATATTTGGAAAAATCATAAATGTTAAAGCAGAATTTTCCAGGTGTGACCATTTAGTTAGTAATTATTTTCTTAAAGATATATATAGATAAAGAGGGCTGAGCGGTAAAATGCTTCACTTCCGTGCTGGAGGTCCTGGGTTCGAATCATGGTAATGGCTGGAATTTTTAATTTCGGGATTTTCGGGCGTCCTTGAGTCCATCCATGGGTACTTGACATTAGGTCGTTGTGCTGGCCACATGACACCCTCGTTAACCGTGGGCCACAGAATCAGATGACCTTTACATCATCTGCCCTATAGACCACAAGGTCGGAAAGGGGAACTATATAGATAAACAAGAGCTGTTTTAAAGATCGATTTCCATTCACCAATCAAGAGTTTGCAAGCTGAAAAGATGAATTGTAATAAATTCAAATTGAACTGGAGTTGGAAAATAGTAAAAACTTTATTTTCTTTGTTATAAATTATTGATGAGACTGATGCGCCGGCTACTGGCGGCATTTTACCGAGAGAATGCAGGCAAAGTCTTTAGTGCACACTTTTGGGAATCGCCGTTTTCGAAAAAGAGATAAAGAGAAAGGGAAAAGATGTAACATCAGCCGCAGAGCTGTTTGGAGATGAGTCACACTGTTCAAACTATATAAAGAATGGGTCACGGTGGTTGGGTGGTTAAGCGCTTAACTTCCGAACCTAAGGTCCTGGGTTCGAATCTAGGTAAAGACTGGGATACTCGGGCGCCCTTGAGTCCAAACTCTAATGAATAACTGACTTTAGTTGGAGAAAGTAAAGGTGGTTGATCGTAGTGCTGGTCACATGACACCATGCTCGTTAACAGTTGGCGAAAGATGACGTTAAGATCATATGCCCCATAGATCGCAATATCTGAATTGTATTTAAACAATATAGTATTCTAAAGTACACACCTGTCTTAAGCAAAGGTTTAAGTATACACGAATACTCGTTAGGTTTGAGAAAAGATTTTATATGTGTAAAATAAAACACAATATTTTAAGGAAAAGTTTGACACTTTAATTCTGTAACTATTTTCCATGTATTGTCTCGCAGGCCCTGGTTCCATTTGATAGTGAGCTACCATCCACACTGACCATACGAGTGTTCACAGTGACTTGGTCCTGCAGAGATGACTCTATTCCGCCCACAGAATGTCTTTACTCTCTCCACCGGACCATCAGCAACTTTCTGTCGGAGACGTCCACATCACTCATTGCTGTCCAGTGCCGGTCAGTTCTTTTAACTTTTAACTATAGTTTAGATTATTTCCTGAAAATGTCTTGAAAGATTGATTCTAACATTGCTAAGATCAACCCATATCGACAGTATATTTTTGTAGGTATCACTACATAAAAGAAACTATAGAAAAAGTTTTACTAGTTTTGGGAGCACATTTCTCTAAATTAAGGTAGCTCTATACATAAACTAACGTAAGCGCTTAGCATCCGAACTGAGGGTCCCGGTTTGAATCCCGGTGAAGACTGGAATTTTTAATTTCTGGATCTCCGGGCGCCTCTGAGTTCACCCAGCTCTAATCGGTACCTGACATGAGTTGGGGAAAAGTAAAGGCGATTGGTCGTTGTGCTGGCCACATGACACCCTCGTTAACCGTTTGCCAAAGATACAGACGACATTTACATCATCTGAAAAGGGTATGAAAAGGGAATTTTTTCCTTCTTTACAAAGATAATTATAATATGCATTTTATTTCAGTGACGGTTGGGGCACAAGTGGTCAGTTCTGTGCTGCATACAATGTGATGGCGAGTCTTGCCATAGACAAGTCAGTGGACGTGTACCTCTTGACCAGAACTGTACAGAACCGAATGTCACAAACAATGTCACAGGTACACTAGTCACAAAATAATGTCACTCTTCGTGTCTGATCAGAAGTGTAGCTATGAAATGGCCTTGAATGAATCCTCTATTACACTAACACTAGACGTTTTAAATAGTGCAAAGCAAAATAAGGCATCTAAAAAATATCTCCTATTTCTTATCATGGAAATTAATAATTCGTTTTCTTACTTATTAACAGATTTGATATATGGAATATATATATATATATATATATATATATATATATATATATATGTCTGCTTCAAACTTCAAAAGACTTTTATCAGCTTCATCTTTTATTTTCTTGAAACATACATGACAACAAGCAAAGTCCTTAAAGTAGAACCATAATACACATACATTGGTTTAGATATACTGAACATGTAGGCTACACACAAACGAACAACCATTATGATGAGAAGACCCGATATATTTATTTGTATGTTATTAAGTTACCGTTATTTAAAGTCTAGTTATTTGAGTTCATTTTAAAGTTTTTTTTCTGTCTAGTTTGTGTAATTGTAAAAATAAAAATGTATGATGTCTGCATTTTATTTCTATCTTAGAATGAATACAGCTATTTGTACCGGCTGTGTCAGGAATATCATTGCCAAGAAAAGACAACTGTCATATAACACCCGTATAAAGATTTGGAGAACAACGACATCGGCCGAGTCGGCAACACCTGCCTCTGACATAACCCTCACCATGTCCTAGACGCCTCTGATATAGCTTGTCCTAGGCGCCTCTGACATGGCTTGTCCAAGACACCTCTGAGATGTCTCTGATGGTCCGTTAGATCTGATGACTTCTGTTTCTGTAATACGATTAAAACGGCAAGGAGGAGTATTTGTTTCGCTTTAAATACCCCCCCCCCCATTCCACACATATAGCACACAAATATTACACACTTTTTGGGATGTTTTTTTTTCCTCTATACTTTTGTATTTAATGTAACGGTACAATAAAATAGTACAATTTATTTTGGAATATTTATGGAACGAATTTACGTCTGCGAGATGTTTTTATGTAGATTTTTGAAAAGACTCACTTGAGTTTATTATTTTGTCTCAATATTATATTTATGATATGCTTTGTTTGCTATAAATGTGTAATATTAACAACCTGTACCGTATTCAATACTTTGCACGCCTATGTAACAATAGTCTCCAGGCGACACTCCCAGGCTTTGAAACAAGTGATCGCCATTTCATTATGTCACCAGTTACAGAACTCAATTGATCTTCTGCCTGTAACAAAAGCTTATATCAACTCACTCTGTCTGTCAGCCTGTCTGGTAAAATGTTTGTACACGTTATTTCTGCCATACCCTTTTTCGGATCAAGTTGAAAATGTGCACGATTATTCTTTGTCATATAGACCAGACATAAATCAATTATAAAAAAAAAACAACTAACGAATTAGTCCATTATTAATTACTATTATCAGTAATAACAAGGGGAATTAATCCTTCATTATTTACAGATGTGGCTACCTATGAAGGTGTCGTCCCTTTAAGTAAGTGTATACATTTCTTCCTCATCCATTCTTGGATCAAGTTTAAACTTTTAGCCATTATTGTACCTAATAAAACACGAATCAATTAAAAAAAAATTAAACAATTTTTGGGTAATTATTATTTTTTGTTTGATATCGAATAAGGGAAATATCTTCTATATTTTGAACGGACAATGTTGAAAGTGATGAGTTCTTTCTCTTGAATCTTTTTTTTTTTACTGAACAATAGAACATTTCGATCAAATCGTCGAATGTTAGGTTCATGTACATATTGGGCCATGGCCTTACATAGTATGTTTGTAATAGTGATATATGATTGGAAGTGACTCCGCCCTGGACAGTGTTTACTACAGTGTGGGCCAATCAATGCTTGTCTTAGATAAATTTCCTCAAGGATAATAAAGATATTACTGTTATCAAACATTTTGATTTCTGTCATCTTGCCTGTACATTTTCATCTCTTAATGTGATATTAAATGTTTTATTTTAGGTAGAGTACTAAGCCGTTTGTTCATCGTCTCTAAATCTCATCCAGCATTGGCGTAAGAAGGGTTGGGAGGGGGGGTCCAAATTTGAAAATCCTTCCCTACTCCCAATTGAAGGTCTCCCAAATGAGTGTCCGAAATTTGTTTTAACATTAAATATTACGCCCTTATTACATAACATGATGTCCAATGTAAATAATACAGGGGCCTCCAAAGAGGCCTAACCCCCTGGGCCCCCTAAATCCTAAGCTACGCCACTGTCACCCAGACATGTTTCCATATATTGGTTTATTTCTTATGCTTATGTTGAGTGACATGTATACCTTTTTACCAATACATGACTTACAGAACTGTTACAATACAAGATTACAAAGAAAGTTTGTGTGATACACAAACTCAGAGGCGGCCCCCGTCGGAGTCGGATCCCTGTCAGATCCGCCTATTCGCAAGATGTTTCGGATGTTCCTTCTAAGTACCTGAATCAATTCCTGTGTGCTCCTATCCTTAAACTATCGCAATATTTCTGAAAGAACAGTAAAGGTTAAATCATATTTTCAAAAGCCTTTAGTGTTTTTTTCTAACCGTGACGGACAGACCAACCAACAGACAAAACGCACAAAAATATGCTTGTTTTATTCTAATGGGGGCACTAAACAATTTTTAAAAAAAAATCTGATTTTTTTTAAAATTTAAGAAATTAGTTTAGAATCATGTCATTTCCGGGCTTTACGCTAGTACACGAAAGCCGATGCTAAAAGTTCATTTTAAAAAATGTGCATGATATCTGCATGCCCGAGGCATTTCTTATAGTAACATTTCCTCCCTTACATTTACGTAATTGTTTTAGAATTGGTGTTTTGTTATTTAAAAATCGCTTGCATAATTAATTTTACAAATTAAACGGTTTGCTTTTAGAAAACTAAAAGTAGCCGTTGCACCTAAACTTTTCAAGCCACATTTAATGGTGAAAAAATATTTTTCGTATCTCTTCTAGTTTTGGCGCACTGAGTCTGACAGACGGACAGACAGACAGAAAGTCATTTTAAAAAATGTGCGTGATATCTACATGCCAAGAGCATTTTTTTCTAGTAACATTTCCTCCCTTACATTTACCTAATTGCTTCACAATTGGTGTTTTATTATTAAAAAATCGCTTGCATAATAATTTTTATAAATTAAACGGTTTGCTTTTAGAAAACTAAAAGTAGCCGTTGCACCTAAACTTTTCAAGCCGCATTTAATGGTGAAAAATATTTTTCGTATCTCTTCTAGTTTCGGCGCCCTGAGTGTGACAGACGGACAGACGGACATTTTGCACAAACCTAATAGCGGCTTTTTCCCCTTACGGGGGCCGCTAAAAATGGCACTGTTTGCACATATTTCATTGTTTCATAGGAAATCGAAGGGTTTATAATCAATAATGATCATTTCACTTGTTGTCTATTTCGTCTTTACAAATTAAGGAAAAGTGGATGTATAGCTGAGAGGCCAATACAGCTTAACTGCTACGTGGTCATCTAACAAAAAGGTCCGAGTTCGAATCCCGACTCCAGCAGAGTTTTTTGTTGTTGTTGAGCGCCTTAAGGCTGGAAGGAAACCCTCTCTCCCACCCACTGGTTCATAAAAGAGTTAGGACCAGCGCGTCCTGAGCATGCTGTAAGCATAAAATTTGCGCAGCTTAAAATATTTTTTTAAAAGTAATTAAAGGCTAAATTAGAAAATAAAAAAAAATAAACAGTAAAAAGAACACAAACACACTCTCTATAATCTCACTATGTAAATCTATCACGTGACCTATTTTCTATTTTTATTTTTTGTCTCTCAAGGTTGTGGGATATCTATCAAAGTCTAAATCTGTGTATAACGATTTATTGTATAAATGTTCTACTATGCTATTTATTTCACGAATGTATGTTAGAGCTTTGATTGTTACTAACATACTGTAAGCTGTACACACATACACACAAATGTTTGTTATCAATGTTGTCTCCAGCCTTCAAACAGAATAAATCCTTTATTTTCTTTGACCATTCAAGATTCTGTTGTATCAGATCTGTTCTATAAGTTTAGAATAAAATTTTTACCATTGTGTTCAGTGTTTCTTTTTATCTTGACCGTGAGATATCTGTGTTCGTGGTAGGCACTATCTCATGAGATATCTGTCTGTGTTTGTGGTAGGCACTATCGTCGCGGATTTCATCTCTACCAGTCGGTATACGCCGCCATCTTGCAGGAGGTTTGGGCCAGGATGTAAGAATCTTCCATTCTGAGGGAACATTACAAAAATCTTTTTAAAAAAATGTATAAGGAAAGAATTACACATTTACAGCCATGTATTTTAAAACTGTAAGATTTTTTCCTTTTTTTTCTATATCAAACAAAATTAATTTAATAAACGTTAATTAATTAATAAATTTGCGCGTTTTTAAATCGATTCATGTTTTGTTGGGAACGATGACTAATTGTGCTAAGTATCAACTTGATCCGAGAATGAGAAGTGGGAGAAGTAACGTGTAGAAAATTTGTATTCGACAATTGTTTATTGTATATTCTAACTAACAAAGCATGAATCAATGTAAAAAGTAAGCAGTTAGTCAATTAATCATTGTTAATAAATTATTTTGTTGTTATCGAATAAATGAAATAACTTTTACATTATTGAGATTTTTAGTTGTAAGTGCGGAGTTCATTCGCTTAGATAAGCTTTGTGTGTTTTTTTTTTAAAGGATTTCTAAAATTTTTTTTTCTTTACTAGATCCTAAGATCAAAAGGCGTCTTTATAATAAACATTCTTAAGATCTAGTTTAAACATCAAGCATAAAGATCTAGTCTAAACATCAAGCCTAAAGATCTAGTCTAAACATCAAGCCTAAAGATCTAGTCTAAACATCAAGACTGAGAATAAAGATCTAAAGATTTGTTTTTAGTCCTAATATTCTTATATTTTATCCAGGCTTCCATGAAATTGTATTAATATATAAAGTTATGCAAAGGGAAATCACCGATTTTACTGGATATCTGTTAAGAATGTTTCATAGAGTTTAACCCCTTTAGTAGGAAACTGTTGTTACGAAACTTAATTGACTTAGGACTGTAAGCAGTGACTAAGCACAGTAAGCAGTACAATACAAAAGAATCCATTTGTTTTTCTAAGAACACACATGCACATGCACGCATCCTCACACCAAAATACAAACACACACACCTTAACAGAGTATTTGTGTGCGTTTCTATGGTGACCGTTGGAAGAGGTTAGTGATTGGTTGTGAAGGATGCAACATAGGTGGGATTGTCGTCATAGAGTCTCGAGAGACGAATCCAGAACGTTTGACTGAAAGGTTGTCTTACTGAGTTAGATTTTGTTTAAAATATTTTAATTAAAGTCTTCTACATTTATTTCATTTATCACATAACGATTTAGTCTATATTATAAATAAATTTATGTGTTCCTGACAAAGTTGTTCAAGTTATCTGAAGTTTTATTAGTTAAGATTATAGTAGGCCTACAATGGTTTCTTAGTTATCTACCAGTAGTTCAGTATTGCAAGACAACTACACGTAACAACATATAAACACACATGTATGTAAAAAGTGTACACAATTTATCCTAGACCATCTTAAAAAACTTAGATCCTTTGAACAATTCGTCTATTGTGTACACCGAATAGACTAAAACAAAGGTAAGCATGCATCTAGGACACTAGCATCTAGGACACTACCACCTAGGACACTACCACCTACTAGGGCATTAGCATCTATTAGTGGAATGTAACGAGAGATTGTACACTGTATGTGGTCCACCAGGGCAAGCAAATCAGAATGAAATACTATCAAAGACAAATGACAGAGAAGAATGGAGAAAGAAGGTTGACGGATCTTGTGACCAAAGGATATCATCATCATCATCATCATTGGCCTCCTTCAGTCGTAGAACGACTATGGTTCATCTCGCACACTTCCTCGTGTGGCTGTGGAGCCCTATTTTGGAGAGACACTCCCTTCCACAAGTATCGCAGGTAAAGGTGGTCTTCGCTACAGTGGTAGAGGAGCTGGCCATTTTCCGCGTTGTCCGCTTTTCTTCCAGAGCTAAGGCCCATGCTCTTTCGCTGTCCATAGCTTTCTTGGTCACTGTCTCTCTCTATCTGGTGCGGTCTAGAGCTATGTCTTCCCACTGGTCAGTATTGATGTTCACTGATTTGAGGTCACGTTTTATTACATCTATGTAACCAAAGGATAGGTGAAAGAGAATGTCAAGTTAGATGTGAACCTGGCCTAACTGATGTCTTTTAATAAATATCTAATTACTCTACTTGTCTTAAAAAAAAAAGGTTGGTCCAGAGAACTGCAATTTAAAAGGAGCGTTCTCAGAGCCCTACTCATAGGTAAATATACATCGGACTTACCTTTACCTATCCCTTAATCTGTTGGACCGTTGGGGCACCAAGTAAGATCCGACGACCGTCCTTCTCCATTCCTCTCTGTCTTTCGCGTTAGTTTGAACCTATTTCAATCCATTTTTTATGTTGTCTTCTCATCGCTTTCTCAGTGTGCCTCTTCTTCTTTTTCTTGGTACTGTTCCCTGAAGGAAAGTCTTTGCGAGACCCGAAGATCTTGTTATGTGGCCATAGATTTTTTTTTTTTTTTTTTTTTTTTTTTTTTTTTTTTTTTTTTTTTTTTAAATAATTAGCAGGTTATTATGGGGTCCAAACGCTGCAGTAATTCTGGTTTGTGATGCTTTCTTTAAATGTGATACCTAGGATCCGTTTGTAGCATTTAATTTCCATTGCTAGGATATGCTTCTCTGACTCTGCAGTCAGCTTCTAGAACTTACAGGAATCATATATCTAACATCTATTTAAATTGTAAGTATTAACAAAAATACTTTTCAAAACATCAAATCTTATATTAAATTAATTGTATCAATTATTTTGAAGCAATCATGTAATTAATGTATAATACATCTAGACTAACAATAATAAATAAGTACGATTAGAAATATCTATCTATCTATCTATCTATCTATCTATCTATCTATCTATCTATCTATCTATCTATCTATCTATCTATATCTATATATATATATATGTATAATTCTCAACGTAGACAAGTTCAAAAGTTCTAAAGAGCAAGTAAAAAGGGAAGATCCCATGGTGTGAATGGAAAATGGTGTATCCAAATCTGCACTATTTTCATTCACAAAATAGAATAGCATATTTTGTTTTTACTTTACTTTTACTTTACAAAAGATTTTATAATAAAAATAATAATAACAATAATAATAATCTTTATTGTCCGTAAGGAAATTTGTCTTACAATTTGTGCATTATACTAAACAAAACATTATTTTAAAAAAATGTACTCACTCACACACAATTTTTATATGAAAAGTTTACATTAGATTTCCAGGACTCTTTCTTAGGCTTATAATTAATAACATTTCATGAGATATCCAGGGGCTTCTGGTAAATCAAGAGGCCGCGGGAAATCTGTTATAATATATGTTATAAAATGGTTTCATTTAATAATTTATACACCTAAAAATTAGCACGGGTCCAAAGAAAGTGCGGGACCCATTGCGGTTGCATATGTTGCAGTGCCTAAGGCCTGCCCTGCAAAATAGCGGCGTATGCTAGGCCGCCGGTCAACTTGTTTGTATTAAATTTTTTTGTTTAGCGAAATTTCATGTTTCCAGCAAGCTCAATCTGCTAAGGTTCAATGTGCTAAGGTTCAATGTGCTATGGTTCAATGTGCTATGGTTCAATGTGCTATGGTTCAATGTGCTATAGTTCAATGTGCTATGGTTCAATGTTCTATGGTTTAATGTAAAGTAAAATTCCCCTTTTAGACCTTGTAGGCAGATGATGATAGTCATCTGTTTCTTTGGCCAACGGTTAACGAGCAGGGTGTCATGTAGCCAGCACAACGACCAACCGCCTTTACTTTCCCCAACTAAAGTCAGGTACTCATCAGAGCTGGATTCACTCAGAGACGCCCAAGAATCCCGATGTTAAAAATCTCAGTCTTTACCAGGATTCGAACCGGGGATCCCCGGTTCGGAAGCCAAGCGCTCCATTTGTTAACGCTGTAATTTAGTTGTTAAAAAATTGTATCTGACTTGAATAATTTACTGTATTTTATGTTGGCTATACAGTTTTGGAGACGTAACAGAAAAAAAAAATCATTTCTTTTGTTCTCAAAATAGTTGCCTCCCTTCTTGGCTTCTCGGCCTTCGGACCTCCGAATTCGGCCCTACTAACAACATAGGTTTTTAAATTAATTGAAGATAGAAATATGTGCGTTTCAGGGAGAGAAAGAGAGAGAGAGAGAGAGAGTGAGAGAGGACAGATAGAGAGAATAAAAGAGTGACAAAAAATGCAGATAGTAGATTGTGATACCATCACTCAGACTTGGTCCGGAAATTATTTTTACATTATCATTTACTTCACCAAGAAATCCAGTGATTCCAAGGGAAAGAATCAATCAGTTTTCTCTTTTATCTTTGTTACCTCCCCATCAGATCCTTTTATTCAGCTGCAAAAATTAAGTTCAAGAAATTAAAATTTAAAAAATCCAATATAATTTGGTCCCAAAATAAATTTCTATTGAAAATTTTAAAATAACATTTATGTTCTAGATTATATTTTGAATAAGAATTTAAAAAAAATATATTTCAGTATAGACAATTAGAAGGCAGGGGAGAAAATTCAACGAGGCGATCCGAGATAACTCCAGCCATCCTGGTGACAGAACTCTCATTTCCGCAGCTCTCGGCAGTAACGATGACACTGATGAATGCAATCATAGTCCATCTCAGTGGGTCAGTTGATTACATGACTAGCTCGTCATCGTTGGGGGGCTGTCGACCAGAGAGGAACATTCTCACTGTATCGTCTTGGTCTGGATAGTTTTTTAAAAAGTTAAGACTGAAATAATTTCATAAAGTTATTCTTGACTCCTTTTACAAGAAAGTGGTTCATATTAATATAAAAAAACGAAGCACTGAAGTCATCTCCTAATAACAGTTGCACTGGCTCCTCTCTCAGTTGCAAGCCTTTATTTTTGTTCTTCTCAATATTATCAATTATATTCCCCGTCTCGTTAGTTATTTCGTTATCACCTTCTCTATGTTTCTTTCTCTCTATTTATTTATCTCTTTCTCACTCTCTGTTCTCTCTCCATCTCTCTCTTTTTTTCTCTCTTTTTTTTCTCTCTTTTTTTTCTCTCTTTTTTTTCTCTCTTTTTGTCTCTCTCTTTTTCTGACTCTTTTCTCTCTCTCTCTTTCTCTTTTCTCTCTCGTTTTCTCTCTCTTTCTCTATCTCGCTCTTTTTTCTTTCTCTCTCTCTCTTTCTTTCTCTTTCTCTCTCTTTCTCATTCTTTCTCTTTTTCTCTCCCTTTTCTATCTCTCTCTTTCTTTCTCTCTCTTACATATTTTTTTTTGCTCTCTTTTTTTCGCTCTCATTCATAAACTCTCAATACCTCTCTCCTTCATACACTCTCTCTCTCTCTCGATCTATCCCTGCATTTTTGTCTCTCTCTCTCTCTCTCTGTCACCCAAGCCATTGATACACCAACTTAAAACAGTTCCAACGGCAGTATATACATGAGACATGGTAAAGATGATAAAAGAGTAAATGTGGCTCAACAAAAAAATGGTTACGACGGATTGTAAGAGTCAGTTATAGAGATCGGGTCACTATCTAGGAAATCCTATGCCGCACTAGGAGTCGACCCTTTAGTGAGGATGTGACAGATCGCCGCAAGAGGTTTGCGGGACATGTCTTCCGACAAATGAATTACAAATATCAAGAGTTGCGATGACATGGAGACCGATGCCTATTACTTGGCGACGCACAATTATGGAGGACCTCAGAACAGTGGGCACCAGAAGGGAAGAGGCTTCAGACATTGCTAGTGACAGATCTTTGTGGAGACAGCTTGCCCCCCAATGCACCGAACGGCACGGGAGCATCACCATCTCTCACTCTTTCAATCTCTCTTTGTCTCAGTACTCTCTTTTTCACCCCTTCTCATTCTCCTCTCTGTCTCTCTCTTTCCTTTTTTTCTCGATTCTGTGCATCAGTAGTGCAGTCTAGCAAACAAGAAAAATGTTAAAATAACAGGTTTTCTAATACCAGACTTTAACCAGACTGTTTACAAAAAAAAATAATTTAAATATAACAGGATTATTTTTTTTTTACATTTTTTTATACCCGCAAATATATTCTTATGACGGTGAAATAAGGAATAACAGAGTATGCTATTTTTAGAAAATGATTCAATAGTTTATTTTTAAACCTTCGTGCTGGACTTAGACAGGAAGAGGAAGCGAATATAAAAGCTGATGAAATGGTGGACTGGAGTCTGGAGACGGCACGTAGATCTGAGTTGATAGAAGCTCAAAGTGATGTTCAAAACTTCAAGATCTATGACATCTTGTATTCCAATTTTTGTTGTCAATATGTACAGTCTATAAATATTTGAACATAAAAAAAAAAAGAATTTTAAGATCTTATTAAGATTTCTGTGACAGTTGACATTATTTATGGGACAGTGTTTCTCAAAGTTTTACTAAGGACACCTTCTAGATTCTCTTTATGTACCTTTTTTCTCTTTCTCTTCTCTCTCTGTAATCTATTATTTCTCCCATCTATTTTCTGTTTCTTTTCCCTTTCGCTCTATTCTATCTTGCTTCTTTAATTCTTGGTCTGTCGGTTCTTTTTCTAGACTCTTCTTTTCTTACTCTCTATTTTTTGTATTTCATTTTCTCTCTCACTCTTTTTCTCTGATCATGTGGTTTCTACTCTCCTGCTTCCAAAATATATATCCATTTCTATATATACCTCCCCGAAGTTCTCTAATCTATAGTCTATTCTCTCCCGTCCCAGCCTGCTCTTTGTCCTTCTCTCAGACTTCCGATTAGGAACCTTCTAGTCTTCTCTCATTTTGTAAAGTTTTACTTTCGAGAGTATGTTTTTTTTTTCAACACGTCTGGTCTCACGAGATGTTGTCTTTGTCACTTAGCTACAAAAAAAAAGGGACAAAATCCTTAACTCCCCAAATGAAAGCATACACAAGTAAAGAAAAAGCTATACAACTCCTTGTAGAGTAACTGATCGCTCGTTGTGTGTGTTTTTTTCATTTAGGGTTGGGGGGGGGAGGCAGAGGGTTGGAAAAAAGGGTGAGAACATACCCTGTGAACACGAGAACTCACGCTTGTCGCAGCTCGCGGGACTCACTCGCGTCTCCCGCAGGTATATTGGCAAACACGGCAAAGAGAAATGACATGGCGAGAAAGCTCACACAACGAGACAAAAAAAGGGCAACAACAAAAAGTACTAAAAATGGTGTCAGAGGTTGGGTGAGCAGGGATTAACGGACGGAGGGTGTGAATGCTTCCAGGGTGTTGTTGAGATGCCCTGTGACACTTGTTGTGGAATCCAGAAATAATTCAAGAACGGTAATTGCATAATCTTTGTTCTAGTTACGGACTGGTTACTTCCCGTCGTGTGACTTTTGCCATGATTTATATTTTCGGATGGGAATTTTGTATGTTATATTTTTATTTCCTGACTAAGTGATGGCTTTATTCTGAAGCAAGGTAAATACTTTTATACATTTGTTTTATTCCAACAAAGCATCTTACTTATGTTTGCATGTTTTAATTCCTTGAACTAAAAGACAATTAGAATTATACATGAGTGTCTATATTTTGAAATAGTATAAACTCTCCCCCACTTAAACAGCATGAAAGTTTCGTACATGAGATTTGACTCTTGAAAGACATGACATAACTATCAAACGCCGCGTTCAGATTGCGATCAAAATATTTTGTATCCCTTTCTTTCCAATTAAATAGTATCTCTAGTTACTTTGTAATTAAGTTTGTGATTTTCTAAGTTTAATATGTTATAACTTTTAATGAAAGAAATTAGACCCTGCTGTGACCTACTTATTTTGTCACATCAAGCATCGACTGAATAAGATAAATCGTTTTTAGACTCGCGTTAATACTACTGTAAGCTAGAGTTTGAAATTTTTTTTAATCGAATTATAATTAAAATTTCACAATAGTTACAGAGGGCCTTTTTAGATTTATTTTGATTAAATTCAATTCTACTTCCTCTAACTGATCTAATCTCTGATTTCTGAAGATATCTTCAGGTTTGTGTTCTTTTTATGTACCCTTTATATTTGAATAGCTGCTTCTTAACCATCTACTAATGTATCAATAATTGACAATTAGTTAATAAATGATTGGTCAATTTACCCATTCGTTCTTGTTCAAGAGAGCTTCGGACAACAATAACGGGTAATTAAAACTACACCTTTTAGACCTTTCGATTTATGGGGCAGACGATGTAAAGGTCACCTGGTTCTCTGGCCCACGGTTAACATGGGTGTCTTAAAACCATCGAAATAATCAACCGCCTTTACTTTCCCCTACAGATTTCCAATACCTAATTTGAGTTGAATGGACACGAAATCAAAAATCGAATTTATAGTCTTTACCATAACCACACATTTACATACGCAATCTAAGCATTTACCACAAAGCCACATATGCATTATGTAGGCGAAGTTTATGACAATTAAAAAATAACAAATATTAATATAGAACTAGAATTACTTTAATTTTAAATGTGATTAATTCAATGATGTATACGTTTCAAGAACATTGGGAGGCAGTCTGGTCACGTGCCTTCTAGACTAGCGTCACGTTGGTCCCTCTTTTGAACCCAACCCGCTGACATTCCCCCACCCCCACCGCAGTTTGGTCTAAGAAAAAAAAATCCAAAACATTTTAATCCCAAACCAATCATTTACATACTTTACTATACAATCATCATCACAACTATAACGATAGGTCTGAATACAAACTAAATGGTTGGATACTTATACGATTGTTACAGCTTCAAAAAAAAAAAGAAATTCTTTTACATAAAAGTATCCACTTATCCACTTATCCCTTTAATTGTGACGCGTGATTCACTCCATTTTGTCACAATCCGTTCACGTGATCATATTTAAGCAAACAATTCCCTTCTAATATACCGTTCCACGTGCACGCTGGTGATAAAGATTCATTCAAGTGCCTAATCTAATGTGATCAGTTTCAAATATTAAACAACGGAGACCCACATTCCTAAAGATCACTTGAAAATGTACTTTGATTACATCTTGAAATCAAGGCTTTTTAAATTTCTTGTTAAATGAGACTCAGAAGACAGAAGACAAGATGGTAGATATGCATGTTTGAAAAGAAGCATACAAAAAGACAAGATTATTTTTGAATATAAGCCTACTTAAACTCTTTGCTAAAAAATTATGTTAGAATTGAAGCCAAAGTCTTTCCTAAGATAACTAAAATCTGAAGAAAACAAATCTTTAGGGTGTCCTTTATTTAATGCATACTAGTTAAATCTATTTTGAGCACTTGTAAGATGAATGGACTATGTATGAATTTATCATGGTACCTTCATTGACCTACACTGTTGAAGAGTTGTAACGTTGCAGTGTTTAGGCCTTCTATAACGAATGGTCTCGGTCATACACTCTATGTTTATCTTCCAAGAACAATAAGATCATACCTTTTCTAAACTCGGTAACTCTCGACATTGAACGCTGATTCTAAAATGAACATCTTTATCATAGCACCAAAAAAAAAACTGAATTAAATTTAAGAAACTGTATTAAACTATTCCCTTTCAATAAAAAAAAATGTAATGATATGTCAATTAAATATTCAAACATACATTTATCATATACTTTTATTTCTCGTCTGGAAGCTGCTGATTCTTAATTCCGCAGTTGTGCGCGAGCACATTCATTCAGTTGTTGTCGAGGGAAAGAATGTGTCCATGTAGTGAACAGAAGTAAAGTGAGTCATATAATCAGGGCCGGATCTAAGTATCTGGGGTCCCTAGAACACTTTTTCGAAAGCTTAAATAAGGATCTTAAACAAAGATGCTATAAATTAGAAGAAAGAAAGTAAATAATAGTCCACAGAAATTATAGTCTTTTCTTTAATATTTAAAATGTATATTTTAGTTTTTTAAAGGGTGTGTATGTTTGAGTTTGTGGAGGGTAAGGCCCTTGGTAGACCCACTGCTGTAAATCCGGAGCTGTATTTACATATTCAAAGCATGCTGCAAATACACGAAGACACTTCTTATCACGATATTGTCGCCACCCGACGTAAGACTTATAGTGTTAGCATTAAAAAAAAGAGAAAAAATTGTCTGGTCGAAATACAACATATATTTTATACGGAGGCCCATTACTTGTACAGACCCCGGGGCCGTAGCCCCACATGTTCTCCCCTAAATCCAGCCCTGCATATAATAATTCAAGTTTTAAATATAGTCAACTAAATTTACGTGAGTCTTTTCATTTTCTTAATTTGCTACAGTTACACAACGCATACGGATTTCTGACTTGTTAGAGGCCATTGGGTTTGAATGGGGCGCCAGGGCAATACCATAGGCGTGAGAGTTACTGTACTGTTGCCAATTAGGGGTGATCTCAGGCTTTAGTTCCAATTCTTATTGGACTTTATCTCAGGTGAAGTGACAAGAATTTGTCGTCATTATAGTATAGTGATTATTGCACATATACATTTATATCTCTACCTAAGGAGAAAATAAGTACGCATTGAAACAAGTAATACATAAAAAATAAATTAAATAAAGCTTATCTTAGAGGAAGAACTCCACATTTACAACTATACCTGTCAATGACGTACAATTTATTTAACATTTTTGATATCAAATAAAATAAGCTAACCACTATAAATGCATTGATCGGTTACCTTTTTTAAATTGATGTATGTTTTGTCATGTACAGAAAATAATTGTGGAACGTCTCAACCTAATCTGAGAATGGGTGTGGGAGAAATAAAGTCCACGATTATCTAAGGGACCAAACCCCAGCAATATAAGCATATCTTTTAATACTGGCGGATTATAATTCCTTGTGGTTGCCAAACAAAATAATACATTACCAGTAATTAATTAACTAGTCGACTAATTTTATTTCATGTTTCGTAGGGTACAATAAATAATAGTGTAGAGCAGGGGTGGGCAACTTACGGCCCGCGAGCCACATGCGGCCCGCCGAAGTGTTTTATGCGGCCCGCGAAAGCCTAAATAAATCATTATAAATATCTATAGAAATTATTGAAACTTTTGATTCTTATCACTTGTAATAAAGAGGCTAAAGAAACATTGTCTCTAAACGTCCTTCTAAAGAGTTTTATAAATAAAAAACCAACATTATATTTAATAGCAATACTATATAAATTCAGTAAAAGACATAAGCCCTGTCCGGTATCTACGCAATGCTGTGGGGAACTGTGTTGAAAGAGTTGGGTTGGCTTGTGGCAAGGGTAACAACTGATGGAGTTTTGACAGAGAAAAACAACCTTTTTAATAAAATAAAGAAAAATTCCCAACCATAAACTAGTAACTGGAAAGTTTATACATAGCTACATTAAATACACATTTACTACTTCCATAACTTTCTTTTGTAACCGTCACTATGCCAAGTAACCGTCCCTAGCTCGGCTAGGTGTAGTCTAATTATGCAGCTGCTAAGGTCCATAGTTGGTTAAAGGCTACAGGAACCACAGCTTAAAATTACAGATATGGAATAGTGAAGCTTGTACTCAATGTTATTGTTCGAAGTACACTAGGTCTTTAATAAATTGCAAAATTTTATTTTTTTTTCCTTTATTTGGTTTATTTCTTATTTTATTCGGGGCCACCAAATTCACTTCGCCTATGGCCTCCAATTATCCAAGGCCGGTCCCGACTGGCAGTTTCGAAAAAGTATGTGAAGATTTGGAATTAAAACATTCTAATGTTTGGTAACACAGTTGTATTCACTGGCCAATCATTAGATCAATATGGAATCTAAAGGAAGAAATTGTTAGGTTCCTTGATGGACATTGATGTGACCCTTTCCTAAAATTTCTAATGAAGAGTTGAAGACAGACTTCAAGTTTATCATCTGAAGCATTGTAATTTGTTGTTTGCACATAACATGTATGTGCGTCCTAAATCTTTTCATATATATATATATATATGCTTATATATATATATATATATATATATATATATATGCGGCCCGAACAGTCCCCAAATTTCATTAATGCGGCCCTCGGTTGAAAAAGGTTGCCCACCCCTGGTGTAGAGTTTCAACTTAATCAGAGAATGAGTGTCGGAGAAATAACGTGTTGATGTAACATGTAAAGAAGAGATAAACAGAACCAATTAAAAAAATACACTTTATTAACAAAGTTACAATCTGTGTGGTAGGGACAATGCATTACAATCTCATCAATTTTTCTAAATTTTTGCTTGTTTCTGTCACCTTTTTAAATCGAATGCCTCTTTGTAATGATTATTAACATCTTATCTTATAAATAACAGACGTTTCTTCAAAAGAGAATACAGTTACGTCCTACCCGTATCCCTGTTTGAATGTAGTCATGCATATCTATCAGTGACTTACATCTGGCAAATCGGCTTGCTTTCCAGGCTGTTTCATGTACCCCATTTCACGCTCTTAAAGCCTAAGACAAGAAGGAGCACTTGTACAAGTTTGTCCTAGCATATGGAATAAGAAAAAAAGTCCAACACGTTGTACTTACTACTTCTGTTCAAACCATTACCTTTAAGATATCAACCATTTTTTGTAATCGATTCCTTAACGAAATGAATGAAAGTCGTGCTGATTAAATCATGTTATCTCCCTTCATTCTTATGTAGTCCTATATAGTGTTATTCCCCCTTTTCGATTTATGTTATCTTATGAAGAGTTACGCCCTTACATGTGGGGTACAGTTAGGGCAAAGATGTCTGAATAAAAAACTACTAGACCTAGTTTACTTACTGAAAGAGTTAGTTAAATTAATACATATTATTTAGACAATTGATATAAAATACGCACAAGTGTGTGTTTCTATGGTAACGGTAGGAAGAGCTAAGCGATTGGTTGTGCATGATGCAACATAGGTGGCATTGTCGTCACTTGGTCTTAGGGGAGACGACTCCAGAACGTGAGACTGAAAGATGGTGTTATTTTAGTTAGTTAGATTTTATTAAACTCCTTTGTCCCACTCTCGGTCAGAGTGTTACGAGGTCAGCTGTCATCGAGAAGTACATAGAAGTCAAATTGATATAGCGCTGGTTGTTGATGTGTATTTGTGTCCGTATGTGAATGTTGTTCGAATTTTTCATTAACATTGTTTTTGTACAGTAGTTACGCTGAGGTTGTCAATTGTAATCAAACTGAATTTTCATTAGATTGTTCAATAAAATTATCTTATCTTATCTTATGTTATTAAGAAATATTATTACTCAAGTCTTCTACATTCATTTAATTTCTAATTAAGTTGACTTTGCCTATTTAATAAATAAAATTCTATTCGGTATTGTTCACAAGGAAGTTATTCAAGTTTATTAGTTACGAGTTACGCCTACAGCGGTTTAGTTGTCTAAAAGCAGTTTGGTGCTACAGGTTAACTACCGGTAACAACAATTAAGCATTACAATTTGTTGATTTTTGTTTTGTTATATTAAGTAACTGATAGAACGAAATCTACTTTAGAAAAAAAAAGAGACAAAATGTATTTTTGACATTTTATCCACCACTTTGGTAGTTATCCCTGGCGTCTCTCGCGCCAGCTCCATTTCAGGATATTGGCATTTCCGTGACGGCCAGAGATGAAAAGGAGTTTTATTGACCACTTGCAAGCGTGCATCTCACGTGATCAATGGCTGGACCTTGCAGCGGCGCTGCTCTACAAAACTGCAATTTACCGGCTCTTTGGTTTTCTTCCCGAGCTAATACGTTGCTCTACGTAGCAGGGGCGGATCTCTTTGATCGCATGGGAATGCGCTGGAGCTTTTCGATTTGTAACTGAGGATTTTTATTTTTCTTCCTTTCTTCATATACTTTGTCACATTCTATAAATGTAGAATTCTAATTCTTGTCTTTTTTTTTAGAAAGATGAAATATTGCATGTTTTATGTGGTTTGTGTTATGTGGTACGTGATATGTGATATGTAGTGTGTGGTACGTGATATGTAGTATGTGGTATTTGGTATGTGATATGTGGTATGTGATATATGGTATCAGTGGCGTAGCATCCATGGCGCGAAGGGGTTCAATGACCCCGGGTCCACGAACATTAGGGGCCCACTGCGCTTGGGCCCATGTCTTTTGACTATAGTTGAGAACTTTGGGGGGACACCAAAGTGAAAAAATAAATTCACTTTTGTAAAAACCGATTTTAAAAATAGAATTAAAACAGCTCCCTCAAAATATCCTGAACGTTTTATCAAAATTTATATCACTCCAGTGTTTTAGGCTTAAATTTAAGGATTCGCATTGCATCAAGTTTTGTAAATTGTAATGTTGGCTCGACTAGCCCTAATCGCATGTTTGGGTTGACAATCGTTTCCATATGGTCTCATCCTTTTTTTTTCCATGTCTGTTCATAAAACTATTGGTAGTATTACTGAAATGATATGGGGGGGGGGGCCAAAGGGGGAGAGTTTGTTTAAGAAACAGGGATAGTCCTGATTGTCACTAATTAAAATTTCGATACAGCTGCAAATTATTCAATTTTTTCAAAGCTTAAAATGTTTAAAATTTGTTTTGCATTTAAAATATGTTGTAGTAAATTCTTTCCTCTGCATAAATAGGTTTGTTTTCTAATTTTGTGACTTAAAATAAAATCATTTAAGTTTAATTTGTATGATAGGTTAAGAAATTCAATTGAGACGATACCTCCTTGAAAGTCTTCATCACATTGTTTTGTATACAAAATGTTCATGGAATCATTATATCAGAATAAAAAGTGTATACATAGGACTCGTTCAAGTTGAACATACTTGTGCTATTGAAATTAAGGAGGAAGTCGAAATGGGAAGCAGGTTGATAAAAAGATATAGAAGATAGACAGATAACTAAATTGATCTTGGAAAAGTGTCATTCTCTGACCATTCTCTGACCATTCTCTGACCAATGCTTAGTATTTGGTTGAAACTTGGTTCATAGCTCTTAAAGAAAGTTAACGCCATATGTTTATAAAACAAACCTCAGAAAATCGCTATGAATGTTCAAATTTAACGGGAAATCAAAGCCCAATAGATTCAAAACGAGAGAATAGATTTGTTGGGCAATGCAGTTCTGGACAAATAGCGATACTTTAGGACATCCATTCTGCATCATTGGTTTCTTTCATTGGGGCCAGCACTCAAGACAAATAAAAAGTTGATATCAAATTAGTATTTTTTTATACTGCTAGTGATCTCCGATGACGGAACATCCAAAGAAATAGAAATTAGATAAGTCATTTCTAGGTTTTCATATATGTGAGAATCAGACAACAGCATAATTTGCTAAACAATTGCTCGAAATAATTAAAAAATAACAACAATTATCCTTCAATAAACTACTAGGTTAAAGCTATGAAGGTGCTTCCAATTTGATTGGATATTAGGAATGTCTTTGAGCATTGATTCTTACTTTGCTACTTAGAAGGCCAGAGAAATGTTCAGTAAAATAAATATTCGATCTATTTACTGTTAAATAATGGACGTTGAACTAAACACTAGTAGTGACTAGTTTATATCAATGTTTCAAAGTTTAACACCTAGAAGTGGTTTAGGAATCTCAATGTGTAGAATGGGAACTTGGACTCATAAAACATTTCTTTATAAATTTGAAGCTCAGTTAAGTCTCGTTTAATTCTGTTCAAAAATTGTACAAACATTGACTTTTAATTCGTGTTGGAGTTATAATCATGTTATTGTTATCTTTGTTTGAAATTAGAGTTAAAATCTAAATCAGTCCAAAGATTATATTGTAATAACTGAAGGGAGGCAACTCAACGTAATACATGCACAGACATAAATAAATATAGACTGGCCAATAAGAGAGTTTTATGAAACGAAAATTTGTGAATTGCAACGGACCTCATTCACCAATTGTAAATAAACAAATTTAGCCACGTCATAAGATAAGATAATAAAAATTACGCATCAAGTGGCCACCCTATATATTGCGTAATTTGTATAGAACATATAGAGAAAATGTTGTTTGTTTACGTTTGGTAAATGAGGCTCATTGTGTGTACTTTATTTAATGTCTATAAATTTTGTTTAATCTCTAAGACTGAAGATCCTGCAATTTGTTAATGTTCCACAATTCGGAAATCCGAATACAATAGATATACATGTTTTCAAGTTACATAAAGTTACTTCCTTTTTCCAGTCTATATATACCCATGTCTATGAATACATGTTTCTATACATCAGGACATCACACATACACAAACCAACGTTTGCCATGAACACAGCATCTTCATGAGGAACCAGTGGAACTTGTTCTCTTCTTTCTAATGTCAACATCCTTCTCTGTCTAGTCTCTAAGAGTGCGCACCTTCTGCACTTTCTGGATGGCTGTGTGCATAAGCTTGGTTAAAACAATATTTTTTCCCGTTTACAAGAAGAGATGATTTAAGTCGATTTTTCTCATCTGCTTTTACACGTGTAGGTCTACTAGTTAATTAAAAACTCGAGTAGTTATTGGAACACCTATTAAGGTCTCGCGCAACACTAGTGTAGTTTGGAACACAGTTTGGGAAAACGCTGTACTTAAAAAAAACCAAGATCAGATTTTGGCTCAATAAGCCCATCGCTATTTGAAATGTGTGGTCCCTTTTAATAAGCACAAGGTATTTGAGCTTGATTGATTGAAAATTTCCAGGAAATTTCTATTTGGGGCAGTGGCGTAGCTAGGGTGGGGGCAGGAGGGGGAGAATTTGAAAATCCCCACTTTAGGGGGCCCCAAATTTGTCTTTTTTACATTAAAAATTATGTATTAGACAAAATACAGGGGCCTCTAAAGAGGTCAAGCCCCCGGGCCCCAAACGATGGAAAATTTCTAGCTATGCTACTCATTTAGGGGTTGGCCCTAACAATGCGGCGGGGGGCTATGATTTAACTTTTGTTGGCGATGAAAGTAATAATGTCTTTCACAGATATAAATATTGAAGAATACATTTCACAACACTCATAAAACTAACATGTGACCTACATCTTGTGTTATTATTTTGGCAAATGTATTTTTTAAGCTTAAGAAACTTGTCTAAAATAAACTGAGTTTCTGTCTTTAAAATTTGACAAAAACCTTTGATATGTTCTTGTCAATGTTCGATCTTATCCGAGCGTGTGGCGTGTTGTGCTTAAAACGCGAGTTTTCTGTCACCAGCTCAGAGTAATGACAGTCAAAGCTTCGAGCTCCCCCCTTCCCTCCTGTATATCGACGTGTAAAAAAAAAAAAAGGGGGGGGGGTGTTAGAAGGGGGCCCCCCCCCTGCCGAACCTGCGTCGATGACAACACTCTGAACTAGTGCCAGATGTTTACAAGGGGCTTAATTCATTGCTTCGCGAATCGTCTGGAAGCCTCATTGTTGGGGAGATCAATGAACATTACAGACAATGTGCAGTGGCCAAAATCATTGATACTTATAGAAGAGTTTAAGTCTCGAGACGTGCGCACTCTGCTCAACTTTACACAGATATCAAAGCTTAACTCTACGTGCTTCAAGTCCACTGTGCGCTTTAAATCACTTGCCATCATGAGATCATACTCCGTGTTAAAGTTTGTAAAAAATCATAACCAATAAACAATAAAAAACAAAAAAGTAAAATCAAATCAAATACTAGAAAAAAAAGTATATGGAGTGAAATGGCATCAAGTTGGATAAATAAATCGCAGAGGCAAAACTACACTAACAATGATACATTCGTGCGATCAGAAATTCTTAGTTTGTCTGTTTCATGCTACTTTCATGCTTATAGCAGGCTCTGTGCGGTATTGTACAACCACTTTTTTGTGGATCAATGGGTTGGGGTTGGGGAATATCTCTGAAAGGGTTTCCATGAAATCTTATATTTTTTTAAAACAAGTTCCTCGAGTCTGAATTCGAAATCTAGCCCCACGAGGAATGCCGACTTGTTAGCCACTGAGTTATTCAAGTACTTATAAAACTATAAGGTTTTATTGTATATTCTTATTTTAAAATTTTAGCTAACGACCAAATTCTCTACACAAGGCCTATTATCTTCCCACACCTTATTAGGCCATACTGCATCCATATAAAAAGAAAATCAATTAATTAAGTCTAATTGATGAACTTATTTTTCCTTTCACTGTTTCATGTGTTGCATCCACAATGAATGATTACGCATAATTTTAACTTGATCCAATCATGGGACGTGGAGTAAATAAGGTGTACTAGATCCACCCAGACAGACAGACAGACAGACATCTTTGTAAAAGAAACATCTGAAAAAAAAAGATCGTATTTATTTGATTGTATGATTAATGTTTGTTTGGGTGATTACTTGATGTTTGAGCAATCATGTACGAGGAAATACGGTGAAGTTGATTACTATAAGTGAGTTACTTAACTGGAAACATGATACAAATTTGAACCGATAGGCAGTCGAACCAAACATAAATTCTCATAAGGCTTTAACACTATGAAAGGTTGCAAGTTAAATGTCTACCATATTATTTATTATCTAGAGTCCTAGACATTTCTCGAAAGATTACATCATGTTTTTTAACGTCGTGTTTGAAGTCCTTCCTTTCTAGAGCTGTGGGATTCAAAACAAAAGGATATTTACAATTGATTAGAGTAACACCTTTAGTAAAAATCATTTAATTAAAGTAATTTAAGTAAAATGTGAACCATAATATTCAAATAAAAAAACATAATCTAATAAAATACTCAAAAAGACACAAAGAAAAAGGCACATTTCTCGTTCCATATGCTAGGACAAATATTCACAGATGTTCTTTCCCCTAGTTCTGTAAGAGTACGGAGTGGGTGACCTGATTAGCTAAGAAAACCAACGACTTGGCAGAGTTCAGGTCATTATTAACATACAAGACTAGATCAGGGCCGGCCTAAGGTAATTGGAAGCCCTAGGCGAAGTGAATGGAATGGCCCCTAATGGAATAGAAAAATTAATAATTTAGACCAAAAATATATCACTGAATAAAAAACCGCCTTCTATCTCTATCACAATAAATAATTAAAATTCTTATAACGAAATTTCAAACGAAATAATAATAATAATAGGCTTGTCTTCGAATCCGAAGATTAGTGAGGAATATAGTGTTTCCCGTGGCTGTGCAGTCCCAGCTGTGACCTACATATTTTGCCACATCCAGGGCAAGCAAAACCATTGTCCGTAGGTGGTCGGTTTAGATTTTCTTTTCGTCGTCTGCGTTTGTCCTCGGCGGCAGATTTTCTTTTTGTCTCAAATGTGTATCCCGCGGCCTTCGTGAGTGACCTCCAGCTGTCTCGTTCCGACGCCGCATGCAGCCAGGTGCTCTCTTCTATGTCAGCCAAGGAAAGTTGACGCCTAAGCTGGTCTTTGAAGCGTTTCCGTGGGGCGCCTCTGTTACGTCGACCACCTTTTAGCTCACCAAAAAAGACTGCCTTTGGCATACGTTCGTCTCCCATACGGGATACGTGCTCTGCCCAGCGTAGCTGTCGGATCATAAGAAGTCCCTCTATACTGTCCATAACGGCGTTCGCAAGGACATCGCTGTTTGTAGTGCTGTCTTGCCATCGTATGTCCATGATGGAGCGCAAGCATCTTTGGTGAAAGCGCTTAAGGAGTCTTTTCTATATAGTGTCCATGTCTCAGAGCCATATAGAAGGGTTGAGAGAACCACCGCCTGGTAGACATTTATTTTTGTAGGTAGGCGAAGCGATTTGTTCTTCCAAACTCTCGCCTGTAGGCGTCCAAAAGCGTTACTGGCCCTGGCCAGACGGTTATCAACTTCCCTTGAAAGTGAGGCTTCATTTGACACTATGCTACCAAGATATGTGAAGTGATCTACCACGTTAAGGGGCTGTCCGTTTACTGTGATCCTTGGTGCTGAGTATGTTTCATTGGGTGACTTCTGGAACATGACTTCTGTTTTCCCGAGGTTTATAGATAGACCGAAAGAGGCGGCAGCGTAGGCAAATTCGTTTACCGCGTTCTGGAGGTCATTTTCATTGTGAGCTAGCAGGGCGCAATCGTCGGCATAGAGAAGCTCCGTTATGACCATCTCCTTTTTTTTTGTGTGGGATAGTAGACGTAGGAGTTCAATTAAATTTGGTAAACTTCTTAAACATATTGTTACACAGTTACAGATGTAAACCGATTTCTTAACCCATCTAAGCTCCCTTAGTACAAATGCGTTTAATGGACGATACTGAATATTGCATATGAAGCCACTGCCAATCGTATGTCCCAGAGGCATGCCTAGTTTGCTTATGCCTAAGGGGCGGCACTAACTAGATTGACGCGTAAGATACGCCTAAGACGTAATTATATTCTTTTTTTAAGTAACGACTGTATTTTATAAGATAAGAAATCCTTTACCTTTCATTGACTGGATATACTTAATTCTTCTGTGTTTGTGATCAATAAATATGCTTTTTGAAAATATCTCTACTTTGCTAAAAACAAATTCATGCGAAGTGATTTCTATATTTTTTGTAAACTTGGAAAGACTACCATTAAACTATTTTCAACATGAGTTTATATTACAGTCAATGAAGTTCCTTGTCGGTGATTCTGTCAATGAGTCTACGATGAACGCTGTGAATGAATTTTTACTCTTTTGCATTCACCTTGAAAAAGAAATACCTTTAATGCAAGTTATTTAGAACACAAGCTCAATGTCCAGAATCTAGGCTTAATCGACTATTTCTTATAGAAATAAAAATATCTTAATGACATTAGCACCCCTGCTCAGCCACTGTTCAGAACCGCATCCACGGTCAGCTAGTATTACGCACATAATTACCTTAATAGCTGACATCAGACCACTAGCGGACATGCTTTGATTAGCGAGGACGTCTAATGAAACGTGATCTTAAGACGTATGACGTATGACTGACAAGCTTGATGATCACGGCGGACGTTGGAGAGCAAGGCTGAGGGGGGGGGGTGGGTGGGGGTGTAGGGTTTACTTTGAAAAATAATACCAGAACTTTCGAGAGTTTGTTTGAGTGTGTGGGAGAGAGAGAGAAAGAGAGAGAGACAGGTGAGAAAATATCAAAGCCCAGAAGCTCTAGAAACTCTTGTCGTTTTACCACGACGTAATTATGCATAATTATGCAAAGCACGCAAATGTCGTCAATCAAATCTTTACAAAAGCTAAAAATAAAAATAATTTACATGTTTGATAAAGGTTGCGCTATTTCATTATTCGATCGAAATTCAGTAAAAAAAAATCAAATATTCTTATATTCTTATATATTATATTATTATATTCTTATATAACACACAGAAAGCTGAACGCAGCAGAATAAAAATACTCCACAATAGAGCGTAAAGCTCTAGCTATGTGTTCTGTATAACGAAACTATCCCATTACTTGCTCAGGAAATCATTCGTCTTACTTACAGACCCCCCCCCCCCCACTAGCTTATATCAATACAAATAAGCTAGACAACTAGAGGATTACTAGATAGGCTTTAAAACTTCAAGACTTCAGCGTTACAGTTCAAGTCATTCCGGGACAAATCAACGTGATAGCTGACGTGTTGACAAGATGTGTCTAGGGACCGCTGGACTAATGTTCATTCATTAATCAGCTAATGAGAAAATAACTAATACCTTGTATGATAACTTTAAATTTTGTATTCTCAAGACTAAAGTAAGAGTACGCTTCTGAAATATTTTGTTATTTCATTTAGATATGTGAAATTTGTACTATAATATAGCAATTTTTTGTTTGTTGCATTGATTATAGTCGTAGATGTCGACTAACGAACTAATATGAAAGAAAATAAAAAATAAACAATTCCTTAAATTTTAAGATGTTTTTCATGTAACAAAGTATTAACTAATTGGGTATTTTTAACCTTCCAATGTTCATTCAAAAGATTTTCGTTAAATAGAACAAAAATTAAATGTGTGGATTTTGTGATACAAGTTTTAAAATAGAACAGGACATATGCAGAGTTCTGCGATAGTTCATAAGAAATGTTGCTTTCAATAACATATTATTGAAGATTTATTAGTTGCCATATGCATTATCAGTTGACTCATAATTATTGTATTACATGTCATTTTGTTCATGTCGATGTAAAACATTATTAATGTACACTCAAACTATTGGGATCATGAAATTTTGATACGATCAAAATTTTTCACTGCCCTGGGAGGACTGTTGTGACACGGTTACTATGTGTGGTCAACCGTGACACACGGTCAAGTGTTGGAGACTTGCGAGTTAGGGGACTTGCGGAAGTCGGGTGTGTTGTAAACATAAAGAATGGAAGTCGTCTAGTAGAGTTAGTTAGCTGTATATAATATTCTTGTAAATATGTTATGTTGTATGCTTTTCAATAAAGGCAATTTATAATTGAAGGGACTCGTTTCTTCACAATTGTTTCTTTATCAATTTTGGAATATTTATTTCCCTTTCATAGTACAACATTTTATGGAAAAAAAACGGCTTGCATAATTAGTTTTGAAAATAAAACGTTTCGCTTTCAGAGCACAAGAGTTAAAAGCCAAGCCTAACTTTCCCAGGCTTAAAAATATGTTGAAATGGAACTTTGAATAGCTTTTATAGTTTTTAAGATCTCAAACTAACAGACAGACGGACAAAGAGACTACGCAAAACTAGACTTTTCATTTTATCAGAGTTACTAAAAAAAAGAATTTCTTAAATGACTACAGAACCTGGAACTCTCTGTTTAAGTTTATCGGTACCTTCTGCCATTTCGCGTTTCAGACATCCCGCCATACATCACCAACAACACACTTTCCAGTGTTGCTTTAGGTTCAAGGCGACAAACTCCCAAAGGTACCAGTAACGCCTCTTTCCTTTTATTCCAGAAAGCTAGACTGCAACTCCTTTTTTAGTCTCTTCAGTGGCGTAGCTAGGGTGGTGGGAGGAGGGGAGAGAATTTGAAAATCTCCCCGTGCCCCCACTTTAGAAGGCCCCCCAAATGAGTGTTTTTTTTCCATTAAAAATTTATTATAAGGCAAAATGTAGGGCCCCCAAAGAGGTCATTCCCCCGGGCCCCTAAACGATGGAAAATTTCTAGCTACGCCCCTGTGTCTCTTCTCTGTTTCTAAACAGCACATTCTTGACCGTGTCGATGAACAATATCAGTCAGAATGGCATTGCGCAGAACAGAGATACAACAATACTAATAATAAAGAAATAATTTAGCCTGTTATTTCTTATAGCGTCATTTCTGTTTAATTTTCCTTGTGTGTTTTAAAGATGATGTGTGTGTGTGTACATATGTTGGGGGGATAGTTAATATCCGTTAATGACATTATTGAACCGAGACTTCTACTAAAAGGGTGTCCCCCCGGTGCACGCGCTCAGCCTGGAGATCGTAAGGGCATTAAAGACAGGTAAACGGGAGGGGGATCAATAGAACGGATTGATTGGCACGATCAATAACACCTACTCACCATCTTGAAATCTGCACTGTCCAGGTCTCGTTAGTTTGTTGACGATAGAAGACTTGGGGAAACAAACAGTAATCATGGCTGACATTGGCTGACCATCGTGTTATTACAGTAATCATGGCTGACATTGGCTGACCATCGTGTTATTACGAGTGGAGTTTATTTTCTCATTCGTGCTAGTGGTAGAGTACATTTCTCGTTCCCTATACAAAGACAAACTCATGCAGGATTTTTTTTTCTACTGTTGACGGAATCAGGATTATTTAAAAAAAAAAAAAAAAACAAAACAACAAAAATATCTCCTGCATCCCATAAATTCAATTTATTTGTACTCATGGTCATGTAATTATGGTCATAGTAAAGTAAAAAGTAAAGTTCCCCATTCAGACCTAGTGGTCTATATAGGTTATGATGTAAAGGTCATCTTTTTCTGCTTAAGGTTAACAAGGGTGTCATGTGGCCAGCACAACGTCCAATCGCCTTTACTCAGTGGCGAACAAAGATGCCGAAATAAAAAAAATCCCAGTCTTCTTCAAGATTCGAACCAGTAACCACCAGTTCAGAATAAAGCGCTTTACCGCTCAGCCACCGCACCTCCAGAATTATGTATGATTATATTATTATATGATTTAGATAAGTGTTTCTGAAATTTTTGACCTATGTGTCCCCTTTTATAATTTATGTCATGCTGAGTATCCTTCGCCCCCCCCTCCACCACACTGTAATTTATAAACAAAACATATAAAATAGGTATTTTTTTTAAAATCCGCATAGTTGATGAGATGCAACACGTACCCCCTCCCTGTACCCCTAGGAGTACGTTACCCCACTTCACTTAATGAGAGACAAACACAAATTAAAAAAAAAATTCTTTTAAGTTTCTGGCATCGATACACGTGATCTGCATCCACTATTTTTAGAGTCAAACGAGGCTCAGATTGACTTGTTATCGATGTAGCTAACTCTCATTATGATATACAGAAATATAACAACACTTTTTTATGCTAAATACAACACATCACGACCTACAGATTCAACTTCTCAAAGCAGGTTTTCGGTCAATTATTCAGCGCTATGTAAAAGGATTGCTACTGTCATGTAGTGAAATATTGGAGATGAAAATCGGAGAGAAACAAGATTACAAAGAGAGTTTGTGTGATACACAAACTCTCTTTGTCGCTGTTAAAAGTTCATTTAAAAAAATTATATCAAAGATAAACGACAGAAATATATATCTTCCGTGCTTTGATCTCTCAACGGGGGCCGCCTCTGAGTTTATGTATCACACAAACTCTCTTTGTCGCTGCTAAAAGTTCATTTAAAAAAAATTATATCAAAGCTAAACGACAGAAATATACATCTTCCGTGCTTTGATCTCTTAACAGGGGCCGCCTCTGAGTTTGTGTATCACACAAACTCTCTTTGTCGCTGCTAAAAGTTCATTTAAAAAAATTATATCAAAGATAAACAACAGATCTTATTTAGTGCCCCAGCGGTCAAAATATACATCTTCCGTGCTTTGATCTCTCAACGTTAGCCTTGTAAAGCCGATGTTCAAGGCAACTGCCACACCTCTTTTATGAGTTGATTTTTTTTTTTTTTTTTTTATTTTAAGCTTACATTATTTGGTACTGTTAATAACAATATAAATACATATATTTAAATGGAAAACATGTCAATAGAATGAATGCATATGAGTAACAAGTAATAAGCAACAGATGTACAAGAAACAGTTTTAGGATCTTTTCACCAGTGATAACAATATGTTTGTAGATTATACTACTTGAATAAAGGGATGAATATCACGAACATACTTTCTCATACTTTTGATATGTTTGTAGATTGGTGTCATTTAAAATTATTGGCTCTCCCTTTTTGACAATTTTTCATTGTCTCCCTTGAGACCAGGGACACTACTCCCTCCTCACCAAGGTGACAATTCCGTCTGTTAGAGTCAGAATTTGGGGAGTTCTGCTTCATTTTTGAAAAGTCTTCATTCTGACGTTAGTGTTGTGGGGTGGTAATATTCAGTGATGGGAATTTTCCGAAAATTTTCGGAATTCCGAAAATTTCTTCTGATCCGATTTTCAAGCAAAAAAAATCCGAAATTTTCCCCGACATTTATTTTCGGAAAAAAAAATCCGAATTTTTTTCCGATTTTATTATTTTTCCATTTTCGGAAAAATGCGACCGGTCTTTTGACACAGTTGTAAGTTCCATTTTTAAAAGAAAACTCGCGTGATCGTATTGTCTTGTTGATCTCAATGTTGTCGAAGGTGACTTAAGTGGTTTGAATCCGTCTAGATAGATATATTCTACGTAAGATATCTAGTTTCTTTAATTTGAATACTTTTCATGGTTCGTGGCCACCTTGAAAACTTGGAAAACAACTTGAATTTCATTATAAAATTCAGAGCCTAGTGTAAAGTTAAAAAAACGGCGAAAAGACCTTGATCTAAACTCTAGTTTTACGAAATTGAGGATAAAATCGCACACAGCCGTGAAAAGTCCGCGAATTTAGTGACTTAGATCTAGAATTTAGATTTACGGTAGAGTTAGTGAAGATAATTCGCACAGAGCCGCGAAAAGTCCGCGAATTTAGTGACTTAGGTCTAGAATTTAGATTTACGGTAGAGTTAGTGAAAATAATTCGCACAGAGCCGCGAAAAGTCCGCGAATTTAGTGACTTAGATCTAGACTCTAGATTTACGTTAGAGTCAGTAAAGATAAATTTGCATACAGCCGTGAAAATTCCGCGAATTTAGTGACTTAGGTCTAGAATTTCGATTTACGGTAGAGTTAGTGAAGATAATTCGCACAGAGCCGCGAAAAGTCCGCGAATTTAGTGACTTAGATATAGACTCTAGATTTACGCTAAATCACTAGAATCTAGTTAACATAATTACTAACCCTGTGGAGCCGTGAAAAGTCAGCGAATTTTAGTGATTTATTGTTAAAATCTATAGAGTCTATTATAGATCTAT
The DNA here is from genome assembly GCA_021533235.1 of Biomphalaria straminea. NCBI lineage: Eukaryota > Metazoa > Mollusca > Gastropoda > Planorbidae > Biomphalaria > Biomphalaria straminea. The sequence goes on along the minus strand of JADKLZ010000687.1, from coordinate 30,712,791 downwards.
TCATTGAAGATAATTTGCACACAGCCGTGAAAAGTCCGCGAATTTTAGTGACCTGGATCTAGAGTATAGATCTACTGTAGATTTAATAAAAATATTACCCACACAGCTGTGAAAAGTCCGTCAAAGTTATTTTGGTCGTGAAAGCCATGGAAACTACATAGCCTATAGATCTAGTTGAAGAAGAAATTCTGCTTGAAAAAAAATGCAAATAGGTCTAATACCCACCCTCTCCAAATGTCATTTTTAGTAATCAAATGTCAATTAAATATACAAATAGTTGAAATAGGTTTACATATACTACAGGCTCTGTTGATGTGAGGATTTAAGTTCAGTTAATAAAAGAATAAGACAAAACCCAACATTACTCTATTATCTATGAGATACACATAGGAACTAAGAATATACCTTTCCGTAACAGAGAGAGAATACATATTATGAAGGCTTTTCTAAGAAGTTTTCTTATTTTAAAACAATGGAATAATAACCATTCCTAATGTTCTTTAATAAATCTTTGAACAAAAATGGTTGTTTGAGGTATTGGGATGACAGTCAAGTTTTTACCTGATTAAAATATAACTGTCATTACATTTTCTGTAGACATACCACTCAGCTTATGACATTATTCTGTTCTGAGTGGGATGTTGTCAATAATTGATTTGATCAATGCATGATTTTGTGTATGTTGTGTCTGTTGTATTTATGTTTCTGTTGTGTTGTCTTTATATAAGAAAAGAGTCCTTGTAATTACAACACATTTCCGTAAGGATCAATAAAGCAGCCTTAGTCTTAATCTTTACAATCTATCACACCAACGAACGAAAACGAGGGGGGGGGGGGGG
>JADKLZ010000687.1:30698114-30711082 GCA_021533235.1 Biomphalaria straminea | reverse complement strand
AAAAAAAAAAAAAAAAAAAAATGAACAGAGCTGGGGTTTAGTAGGTTTATGAAGTACATTAATTTAAACACTTTTAAAAACTGATATTATCTATTCTATGTTCAATTGTTTTCCTAAATATTAAGTCTAACTTATTGGGATGTACAGATATATTATCATGAACAACTTTAGTTATACTGCGCCAAACTAGACTTCTGTATTCTGAAACTATTATTAAATTAAATATATGAGTCTTTTTACATTTTATAGGTAACTTGTTAAGAACAATAACTAAGTTAAGATTAACATTACATTTACAATTTGCATTCAAAAGGTCTCTCATAGTACTTCTGACATTCTCGAACATTTTACATTGTAAGAACAAATGATTTTCATTGTCCCCATTCTCTGCATGACATAAGGCACATGTGTGTACATTTCTCTTCTTAAATTTAATTGGGGTCATATTGTAAGTTAGCCTGTAGGCCACCTCCTTCGCTTTGGGTGTTATGTTTTTGTTGTGTAAGTGCGTGAATGTGTCTGTATATGTGTTGACTGTTATTCCTAGTTCTCTCCCCCACTTTATTCTGATTTTTAAATTTTCTTTGAGTTTGTTTCTAAGTGCTGTGTAGATGTCTTTGGATGTGTGGTGTATTAAATGTTCATTGTTTTGTAACTGTCTAGCTAGTGATCTGTAGAAAGGGTGAGTGTGTGTGCCGAAAAAATGGGGGTAGTTGTTTTGGATGGGAAGAATTTTGTTTAGCCTCAGGCCGAAATAGTACAAGGTTAAGGGGAATTTTTCGGGGGACCTAACTACTTTTCCTAAATATTTTAACCTTTGTACTTTTATTTTTGTATTTATGTCTTGTAGGCTAATCCCCCCGTCTTTTTTGTCTTGAATTAGTGTGTTGTGTTTTATGTTTGTGATTGTATTTCTGAAAATGTATTTCCTAATTATTTTGTTTATTTTGTCTATGAATTTGGGAGGTGGCTCTACAGCGTTGGTCAGGTAAAGGACTTTGGTTGTAATTAAGCTGTTGGTTAAAATGGCTCTGCCAAAAATGGTGGATGATGTGTGTCGAAATAATTGTAAAATGTTTTTTGTCTTGTCAATAATAGCGTCCCATTGTTTCGTCACGTAGTGTGTCGGGTCTCTGGTCCACACGATGCCGCATATTTTTATTTCTGTCTCTATTCTAAACCCGTGAGTTTTGTTTGGGGGGACCTCCCACCTCCCCAGGAACATGATGGAAGATTTGGAAAAATTAATTTTGGACCCGCTCGCCTTCCCAAATAGTGTAAATTTCTCTATCATCTTTTTAACATCTTTTTCTGAGGTGGGAAACAGGGTGGTATCATCTGCATATGCTTTGATTTTAACTAAGGGGGTGGGGCCCGGGATTTTAATGCCTACTATTTCTGAGTCTAATCTTATACTTTCTAACAGGGGTTCCAGGCAGAGGATGTATAGGAAGGGGGATAGGGGACACCCTTGCCTGACTGATCTTCTTATGGGGATCCTATCACTAAGTTTTTGGTTTATGATCAGTTGGCTTGCGGCATCTGTGTAGATTAATTTGATGTATTTCGTTAGTGTCTCGTCTATGTTAGTTTTGTGTAGTACTTTAAAAAGGTAGTCGTGGTCAATTCTGTCAAATGCTTTCTCTTGATCAACGGACATGAGGGCTGCCTTTAAGTCCTTGTCCTTGCAGTAATAAATAATGTCTCTTAAAAAGTGGTTTAGTTCGTCAATATTCTTGTCAGGGTTACTGCAGTATTGGTCTTGTCCTATTAGGAGTGGGATCAGGGCCGGATTAAGCTTATTTGGTGCCCTAGGCACAAACCCGCATGGGTGCCCCCTTCTGGCCGGACCCCCGATCCTCCACTGACAGCACAGCTGGTATGTTCATTATTATGCACAAAAAAAAAAAAAAAAAACTAGCAAAGACAAACGATTATTAACACATATGTTTGTACTACCGTCACTCATCTAAAACCTACAGTAAGGTATTTCTGTATTATAGGATTTTTAGGCGTATTATCTTTTTAAATTTATTCTTTTTTTTTGTATTTTTTTCTTCTTTTTAAATTAATTTTTTTTTTGTAAGCGTTTTTTTCTTTTTATTAAAAATAAAATTTTATTATGAAATACATTTTTAAAGATGCCATACGCAACAGAAGCAGAAAGAAGGGTGAAAATGGAACGGCGCCTGGTGACTACATATGCCCAACCTGCGATCGCAACTGTGTATCAAGGATCTGCCTCTTTAGTCACACAAGAGCTTGCAAGGGGAAAAGATCGTCTCTCGAGAATTCTAAAGTAGATTCAATGAAATATTGATGTGCGAATTCGTTAAAAAAAAATCTTGTTTTGTGACGAAAATATTTTCGCATGCAAATAAAAAAAAAACGAAAATAAGAATTAAGAAAAAGGAAGTGGCTCTTTAAAAACATCTCAAGATACTGAAGTTTTTTTATTTTGGTCCAAAATAAAATGGTCCACTAGTTTTAAAGATAGCAGGGGGTGTCCATTTCTCCCCACTGTCCATTTCTCCCCACTCTCCCCTACATTCTTAAGTTCTTTTTTCTAGATTTACGTTTGGCAAAGTTTTTGAGTACACATCATCAAAGTTAATTTTGCGCAACAAGTCCGCCTCAATCATCAGCAGAGACAAGGAATCAAGCCTTTCTTGTTTCATTTTGATCTACTTGGATTTTTTGTAGGCTACGTTTCAACTGAGAAAAAGAGCGCTCAGTTGAACAGTTCGTGACCATTAATGTTAAAAATATGCGCAAGGCGATTTCTACATTTGAAAAAGCACACTCGATGTTGTCTCTAACTATTACTTTGTATAGTTCTGCACGACTGAACGTGTTGTTCTCAGATTTTGATTCACGAAACTTGTGACGAATATATGAGTGGAACTGTTGTAGTTCAGTACATAAATTATTGTTCAGATCTTCAGGATAAGCATTAATTAGTGCTTCACAACACTGCAATGTTTGTGGTACATCGACCAAACAAGAAAATCGAACTACTATATCATTATATACCTGCGCTCGTCTACTCATCTCTGTTTTAAGTTTGTCAACAATCGCGTAGAAAGTAGATATACGAAATTTGTCTCTGGCATTCAGTGAGACCTCAGGGGCATTACCATCAATTACCACTGTCTTTCGTTTACGATTACGGGTCAAAGTTGCCTTATATTCCACACCTGGTGTTAGTTCTTTTGCAGCTTCTTCAAATCTTTCAAATTCATTCCTAGATTCATGCAAGTGATCTGCTAGTGAGGAATACAAATCAGCACACGTTTTCAAATTCACATGCTCATTTTGTAGAGCTTGACTGACCCTATGAAAATGTTGTAACACTTCTTCCCAAAAGACAAGCATGAAAGCAAATTCTAATTCTTGCATCTTCTTTGCAATGTTTTCTGCTTCTCTTCTATAGTCCCCCTTCTGTGACTGGTCTTCTTGTAAACATTCTAACGCTGCTATAATCTGAGGATGAGACTTTACAATAGCTTCAGTAGCAACAGCATGTGCCTCCCATCTGGTATCTGAAAGGGGCTTTACAGGCGTTACATTCAAAAGGCATCCTTTCAGAATCTTCCATTTGTTGGTTGAAGCTGAGAAAAAGTATAGATCAGTTGCATTGTATGGAAGAAGTTTACTGCCTCTAAACAAGAGTCAACGGCACTTCTGCCTACCAGATTTAGTGAATGGGCAGCCAGGGCCGGTCCTAGCAATTGCGGGGCCCTATGCGAAACTGATTGCGTGGGGCCTAGTCTGCGTTGGAATAAGGAATAAGTCGACCGGCGGCCTAGTAAGGATAATAAGTGAAAATTAAGAATTTGTATTAGAAAGTAAATTTGACTTTAAATTTTATTTAAAGTACAAAATTGCGATCAAATTTACTTGGCATAACGAACCTTGTAACCTAATACAAATTTATATGCCAATGACTAAAAAACTAAATAAGGTATTGGAACTTCCAATTATTACATTTTATTACATGAAAACTGACAATGCCTTTTTTTTTTCTTTTATCACACGTAGGAATGGCGGTTTTTACTATGAATGACACCTACTAATGACAATTTTGTCTATTTTTCTGGAGATTTTTATATGAGTTTTCTGGAGATTTTAATAAATTCAGGAGATTTCCAGGAATGTCTCGTATATATTTTGCTATTTAATAATTACACATAGAATTAGCGCGGGGCCTATGAAAGCGCGGGGCCCACTGCGACCGCATAGGTTGCAGTGGCCTAAGACCGGCCCTGTGGGCAGCACAAGGTATGTATATAGGAGACTCATTTTCCTCTAGAATTCTTTTCTGCATGCCCTTGTAGCACCCAGACATATTAGCAGCATTGTCGTATGACTGACCTCTGCATTTCGAAAAATCAATATTGCAAACTTTACGAAAGTACTGCAACAATTGCTTATCCATACATTCACCTGTGTGACGTTGCATCTCCAAGAAAGTCAAAAAGCGCTCAATGGGCTCTCCATCTAACACATATCGAAGAACAACGCTTAAATGATCTATATGTGAAACATCTGGTGTTGAGTCTACTGACAAGCTGAAATAACCGGAAGCCTTTACTTCCTCTAAAATTACATCATGAACTTTTTGGGACATAATTTCAATCAGTTCTTCAGATATAGATTTGGTTAAATAAGAAGGATTTCCCTTTCCAGAGTTTCCATATTTCGCAATGTGTGATGCTAAAAATGGATCAAACTGACTGACAACTCCAGCAACCCTAGATAATTTCCATTTTGTAAAGATCCAAATTTTTCATTTGTCCATCTAAAAGCCAGACCACGCTCAGCTATTGTACAAATAACCGCTACTGCTCGCCTCAAAATATGTTCATAGTAACTGTACTTCTCTAGCTTTTGTAGTAGACCCGAGCCTTGTCGACGAGTTAGGTATATTAACATGCAGTCTTTATGAGCAGCACTTTGTTCATGATAATCAACGTGAATATTTTTTATCCAGTCACTGAACCCATTTTTAATAGCCAAACTTGTGGAACCTTTAAACGCAAAAAGTTTACAAACAAAACAGTACACAGATCCTGTGGATGGTGAATACAATAACCATTCTCTCCTGTACTGCTCACCAGAGGCGTCACTAGGGTTGGTGTCACCCGGTGCGGGAAGCTCGATGTGTCACCCCCCCCCCCCAGGAAAAAGATCTCCCCATAAAAAAAAACAACTATTATTTATTTTGTTTCTTTACGTTGAACAATATAGCTGTAAGCTTATTCATTGATTGGTTACACCAGAATTTGTTTTAATTCTATTTTAAAATTATTTTTTGGGGGGAGGATAGTTTATGAAAAATTATTATATAAATTTAAAATGCACACTTATTAAATTGAGAAAAGTTAAGTTGAACCTATTTTTTTTTAGAGATTTTTAAGAGCTCCTTGCGGAAAAGGTTTAAAAGTATACTAGTGTTTCTCAGCTGCTTCTGAAAAGACAACTCAAGCACTGAACAGTTTATGTCGAGCAAAGCCTGGAATGCCAACAAAGAATGTTTATCTGTTTTGTAGATTAAAAAAAAAGGTTTGATAGCATCTATCGGAATCACTCTGAAAAATAGTAACAGAATAAGGAATCTAGCAACAATTTGTCCAAATTCAGTGACATGTCTAAAACAAATCAAGCTGTAGTGTCACAACAGACGTTAGAATTCTTCAACATCGAGACGAATATGACATTAGGCTGCATCTTATCTCATTCGGGTACCCATGCCGTAAACCAAACCGAGATGGATTTTGCAGGCGACAAAGCATTAATTTGAAATATAATTATATGTATACACGATAAGACAGATAAAATGCCCTCAAAGTTATGCATATTGAGTGCAGGTTACCCAGTTCCCCTATCAACATTGGTCATAAGATCTTGAACAAAAATAGAAAAGATCACCTATCTAGGCAGTATTATATCAAGTGATGGAGACACATGTCATGATGTTGCATGTCGGATTGGAAAGCAGGAAGTACATTCTATCTGAACAAACACAACTATTAGCCTGGAGATTAAAATCCACTTACTCAACACAATCATTATCCTAATGGCCACCTAACTTCGAGACGTTGAAGGCTGAAAAGAGGTTGAGCGGTAATGGCTGAGAAGGATCCTACCAATATCATACCGAGATGATGTTATCAAATGAGAAATCTTTTCCCGTACAGGTATTCGCCATCTCAGGAAATTGGCGTCAGAACTTCGATTGATTTGTGAGACAAATCATTAGACAAGAAGAAACACGTTTAACAAAGTCATACTTAACATGAAAGCCTAAAAGAGGAACGCAAAAAACATGGCAGTCCACGTCTAACATGGCGTCACACCTTTTTTTTAGTAGTTCTGAATTTCGTGGGCACCAGCTGATAAGTGGCTGTGAAAGTAGCCTTAGATTTATTTCTGTGGATGGAGCTTGCAGCCAATACTTCTAATGACGTGCAAGAGGCTTAATTCTGCGTGTTTCTGAATATATTACAATAAAACATGCTACGTTCGCCAACCAACTGGTTAGAACAATGTTTGGAAAGCTCCATAAGTTCAATCAGAGTTTTCCGGGATAAAGCCCCGGCCGCCAAGCATTTTTCTACATTTCTGATCTTCAGAAACACTTTCGTCTGGCGTCTACAACACATTAATTTTCTCATAATAGGTAAATTTAAAGTCAAACAATATTAAAATAAGAATGTTTGGGACATGTTGATACGAAACTGTGAAAGATATTAGAGGTAGTAATTTTCTTTTAAAAAGTTGCATTTTGGAAAGTGCATTTTTTTGTCTTGGGTGTCACCCCTTGGTGGGTGTCACCCGGTGCGGACCGCACCCCCCGCACCTGCCTAGTGACGCCTCTGCTGCTCACCATTTGCTTTTGAGAACAATATCTTGTTTTTTTTCCTCCAGCATAAATACGGCAAGATTTATCAAAGGGACCATTATGATTTTCTTGCGGACTTGTGGTGCCCCCCAAACGCGTGGTGCCCTAGGCACGTGCCTTGTTTGCCTAATGGTTAATCCAGGCCTGAGTGGGATTATGGGTTTTAGTCTTAGGAAAATCATTTTGGTCATAAGTTTGTAGTCTGTGTTTAATAGGGAAATTGGTCTGAAGTCGCTAGGTGAGGTGTTATTTTCGGGTTTTTTGGGTAGTAGAGTAATGTATGCGAGGTTGAAGTCTTTTGGTGTCTGTCCTTTCCCTAACATGTCTGTGTATAGTTTTATCAGTAACGGTCCTATTTGGGGGAAGAAAGCTTTGTAAAATTCGTATGTTAAACCGTCGGGACCTGGGGATTTGTCGTTTTGGGTCATGTCTAGGGCAGCCCTCAGTTCCGCTAGAGTGAAGGGTCTGTCTGCGGTTTCTTTGTCTGCGTCTACTATTGTTTTAACATTGTTTAAGAAAAAATTCTGTGCGTCTGCTGCTGTCGGTTCTTTCTTGTATATTTCTCTAAAAAATTTGCAAAATATATCATTTATCCGTTTGTGGTCTTGTGTTTCTTCTCCGTCAGTGTCTTTTATTGTTGTAATTGTCCTGTCTTTCTGTACATTCTGTTCTGCCGATAAATATAGTTTGTTTGGTGATTCCGATAAACTTGGGTACTTGCATCTGATTTCTGCCCCTTTATATTTATACTTATATATGTCTTCTAACTGTCCTTGTAGTTCTATTTTGTCAATGTCGTTCGTTGTTGTTTGTAATCTGTCTCTAAGTCTTGTCTCTTCGTCTTTTAATTTTTTACTTTTAATCTTTGCTAAAACTATCACTTGTTGTTTAATGGACTCTTTGAGTACCGGCCACATTTGTATAATTTCCCCTTCGTTTCCCTCTTCTCCTATGCAATTCTGGATCGTGTCTGCGATAGATTTTTGGATTTGCGGTTCTTCAAGCAGACTTTTGTTAAATTTCCAAAAATTTCGTTGTTTTTTAACCTCCTTATTCTCTCCCCCTATTTTAACTAATACTCCTTTGTGGTCTGTGTAAGTCAATGTCTCGTCCAGGTGTTTTATTTCGTTAATTTGAATGTCATTCGGTGTGTAGAACCGGTCTAGTCTAGTCTCCACTGGGTGTGTGCTATGTTTCATTGTAGTATCCTTCCCCTTTGGGTACACTCCCCTGTAAGCGTCCCCTATTCGATGTTGAACTTTTATCTCTTTGAGATAGTCGTTAGTTTGAGTTTGGGTTTGAGGGGGTGGACCCTGCGTGTTCGTGTGTTTCCTGTCTAATTGCGTTTCTATGTAGTTGAAGTCCCCACCTAAAATTATTTTTTCCCTTACGTGTTTGCTGTGTAGCTCTTCGCTCAGAGTTTCAAAAAACAAAGGCCTTTCTGCACTCTGAGCTGGAGCGTAAATGTTCACTAGAGTGTATGCGTGTTTTTGTGATTCTACCTTAACTATGACTACCCTACCGTTATTTTCTGTGTGTGTGTATGTAACCTTGAATCTGTTAGATGTCTGTAAAATGGCTGCCCCTCTTTTATTCTGCCCTAAACTAAAGTACCCACCCGCAAAACCCATGTCTGATGTGATTTTCATTGCCTGGTATCGTGTGTGCGTGTTTGTCTCTTGAACATACATGAAGTCTGTTTTATAGGTGTTGGCTAAGTGTACTAAATATTTGTGTTTGTTCTTTAAGCTTCTGATATTTAGAGAGAGAATTGTGATGTCTGCCATGTCTGCGTGTGGGTGGGTTGTTGTGTGTGCGTGTTAACATTCTATCGTATTCTATGAGTGCGTGTTTGTGTGTCTGTGTGTGGTCCACTATTCTGATTTGCTTTTTGTGTTTATGAACTGGAGTGTGTGCCAGGGTCATCCCCCTCATCTATGATCAATTGGCCTGGGGAATCGGGAAACTCCACTTCCCTCTCTCCCTCCTCTCTCATTTCGCCCTCCTCCTCCACCTCTGCCTCACCGCACTGGCCGTCAGACAGTGAAGAGGAGGAGGACGATAGGGTCCTCTTTCTGTTTACTTGGGTCGGAGTGTCAGGCTCCGACCTTAATTTTTCTTCTGGTTTAAGTCTTTTGTGGGAGTTTGACCCTCCCGCGCTCCCTCCTCTTTCTACCTTTTTGGGGGAGGGGGCTAGTTCCTTATCCTTACCAGTTCCTCCCTGCCCATCTGAGGCCTTCCTCCTCCTCTCCACTACCCTAAATCCCTCCTCTTCCCCCGACCCACCCTCCTGGGTACTCTTTGTACTCCCTCCTTTTAGGGCCGTAGCGTATGATGTTTTGGGGGGTTCTGGGATCTTTACCCCTTCTTTTTTATTACCCCTAGGGGTGGTTCTGGTTGGGCACTGGTTTGACCAATGGTCTTCCTTCTGGCAGTGCCAGCACTGTTGTCTCCTCCCCGGGGTTGTAATGAGTACTTTATATGTTCTCGGGTCATCCTCGTACCTGAGCTGTATGTAATGGGGCAGCTCAGCTCCCTTCTTTGGTCTGATCCAGCTGACCCACTTGTCCGTCCCATCTATTTTGTGGGCCTCTGCTTTGGAGCCATCCTCCGCCATACTATTGACAATTTCTTCCATTTTGGATTTAGAGATGCGGGGGGACACCCAGTGGAGGGTGATTTTGATCTTTTCTTCTTCCAGGGTGGTCACCTCCACCCTGAAAGTGTCTTCCTTTCCGAAGGTTCGGCCCAGTATCTTTCCCCTCACCGCGGGTGAGGAGACGCCGAGAAACCACAAATACGGGTTCTCGAACCGGTACAGGGGACCCACCTCCTCCGGCCTGAGCCCCAAGGCGGCAACGATGGTCGCCATCGAGGCTCTGACTGCCCCCTGTCCGGATAGTTTGAGAAGAAGGGTCCCCGGAGGATGGACGAGGCCTCCCTCCAGATCATTTTTCTCAATCGTGAATGTCTTAATAGACATGTTAGTAAACAACAAGTTAAGAAATTAAAAAAAGGTAAACAGAAAATGAATAAAAATAGTGTGCTCCTTGCACAGAAAAACACAGAACAACACTTAATATCCAAATCGAATCAAAACACAATGAAGAGTAACGAAATCTAAAAAGCTCCAACGATGAAAAGCAACACCTCTTTTATGAGTTGATTACTTTACGAGTAAATACTGGTATGTTACTCGTATGTTGGAACAAAAAAAAATGTGAATACCTGTGCAGTATATTACATTATTAATTGTCTTAAAGTAGGTTTCATTTATATTGCATACTAATTAGGTTTTTTCTCTTTAAATACTGTTTGCATAAAATATTTTTAAAAATTAGATTTTGAGCTTTTAGAAAAAACAAAGTAGCCGTTGCATCAGAACTTTGAATGCTCTATATTATCGTGATGTCAGATTTTGATTTTCTCTTCTACTTTCTGAGCACTAAACGGGACGGACGGACGGACGGACGGACGGACAGACAGACAGACAGACAGACAGACAGACAGACAGACGGACAGACAGGCCACACAAAACTAATAGCGTCTTTTCCCCTTTCGGGGGCCGCTAAAAAACAACAGAACATGAAAAAAAAAAAAAAAAGAAATAATGAGGGATGAAGCAAAAATAAAAGTTTAACTGATACGGTCCAACAGAAGATATGATTGCCAATTGTCGTGTTCTGCTCTCATCTGTAATCTATTTCCCAAGTTTCCAAATACTTTTGAATTGATGCTAAATTTGGAAAGCCTTCAGGATAGAAGACTTAAGAGTAAAGTAGCAATTATACACAAAACACTGAACCATAATCTCCAAATACAAAAACAAAACTTAATAAAATACTCAGAAAGACACAAAGATAAAGGCACATTCCTCGTTCCATATGCTAGGACAAATCTGTACAAATGCTCTTTCTTCCCTAGTGTCATTAGAGCATGGAATGGTTTGCCTGAGCTAGCCAGGAAAACCAGTGACTTGGCAGAATTTAAGTCACTGGTAAATATGCATGACTGAATGCATGATGCGTAGGACGTAATCATCTTCTTTTTTGAAGTAACGTCTGTATTATATAAGACTAGTCGACCGGCGGCATAGCATACGCCGCTATTTTCCAGGGCAGGCCTTAGGCACTGCAACATATGCGACCACAGTGGGTCCCTAACTTTCTTTGGACCCGTGCTAATTTTTTAGGTATATAAATGATTAAATTGAACCATTTTATAAAACATAACAGATTTCCCGCGGCCTCTTGATTTACCGGGAGCACCCTGGAAATCTCCTGAAATGTTATTAAATGCTATGCCGCCGGTCGAAAAAGTTCTGGAAATTTCCGGACATTATTAAAATATTTTTAAATTAAAAAAAAAATATGCTATGCTATTTTGTGAATGAAAATAGTGCGGCTTTGGATATATTATTTCCCATTCACACCGTGGTGCGTACGCCATGGGATCTTCCCATTTGCTTGTTATAAGTAAAAATGCGTGAATTCATGAATGAAAAGTACTATGAATGGAGATTTTTAAAAAATGGCTAATTGACTTTAATTTACGCGATATTAAGAATATAGCTGCACTCATGTAACAATGCTTTAGAAAAACAAATTTGAATGTTAATTTGATTAAATGGACTATATATAATTAGTATGTTCATGTGCTATATAGCCTACTTGCGAAGAGAAGTTCCATAATCTTCTTAGAGTTGAATTCGAGTTTTAGATCTAGATCTAGATCTAGGAACAGATTTTAGATGTATAAATTATTAAATTAAACCATTTTATAACATATAACAGATTTCCCGCTGCCTCTTGATTTACCAGGAGCCCCTGCGATATCTCCTGAAATGTTATTAAATATAGACCTACGAAAAAGTCCTGGAAATCTCCGGAAATTATTGAAATCTTTTGTAATTCAATAGTAGATATATATATATACATGTGTTTTCACGAAGTTACTTCCTTTTTCCGGTCTATAGATTTCTTTATGTCTATGCTATTTTGTGAATGAAATAGTGCGGTGCGGATTGGGTCCATGCACACCGTGGTGCGTACGCCATGGGATCTTCCCTATTTACTCGTTGTTGTTGTTGTCTGACCTCTTACTTTGAGGAATATAATATAGATAGGATAAGATGCTCTCTTGTTTATAAGTTCCACTCTTTTTTTAGTCTAATTCATTTACAGTTGTTAAGTTTACTATTCTGAAATGTGATAGCCTACTTTATTGATGGTGATAGTACTTTTAAAGAAGTATTATAGATTGAGGCAGATATAGAAAGAGAATTAAAGAGAGAGAGAGTGAGAGATAAAGACATCAGCATTACAAAAACACATAAAAAATCAAGTAAGCTACACATTGATTGCAAGACAACAATTATCAAATTCTTCTAAACTGAATAGAACATTACTGCACAAGGAAGTCTTTGTTATAGTTAAAATAGTAGCAATATCTATTTTCATTTCAGTTTTGAAACGCGCCAGAAGGATTCAGCTCAATACAATTTCATCAAACTCTGTAGCGTTGCTTCAATGAGTACAGCTAGAGCAAGATGTCTTAAACATTTCAAAGGCTAATCTTTCATTTGTCCTCGCCATGTTTTCACTAAGCTGGTTAATCTGACAGTTAGACATTCAGACGAACCCGCAAGAACTCACACAGGGGGGGGAAAGAGGGGGAGATTGTTTCTAACACCCACGCTGTAGTTTTTTTTTTAGTTAAAAAACTGAGTTCTTTGCTTAGTGTACTAATGGTTCCGATTTTATATATTTATTAACGCTAGTCGGCCAACAATAGATTAGTTTAAAAAAAAATAATTTTTAGGCAATGCTGGCGTTATGGGTGGAGCACCCTATTAGTAAATAAAGTGTGTGTGTGTGTGGGGGGGTTGATGGTCAAAGGTTATGATCATTTGTTAATGTCACTGTCATGTATTTCTATATTTAGCTTTTAAAAGGCAATGGGAGACGAAATTAGATTAAAAACAGAGAGGTGAACAGAAATATCTGAGAGGTGAACAAAAATATCTGAGAGGTGAACAGAAATATCTGAGAGGTGAACAGAAATA
>JADKLZ010000687.1:30680810-30693323 GCA_021533235.1 Biomphalaria straminea | reverse complement strand
AAAAAAAAACAAAAAACTAATAGACTTTTATGTATAAGTTTATAATTTCATCTTTGTTTGCACGACATGTATTTATCGGAGGAAAACAGATCTGGTAGAGCCCAGAAAACACAGATAAAGTGAAAAACACCCAGCCATAAAAAATTCATCTTTGTTGTCTTTGCAAATAGAAAAACAAAACAAAACAAGCACAAAACAATTGAATGGACAGATTTTTTTTTTGTAGAACTGCTCTTTGAACCCTACACAAAAGTTGGAAAGCAATCCCAGTGTTCTATTTAATGAGATACATCTAGCAAGAGTCTTTCAATGACTGTCTAGGGATTGAGTGCACTCTGGTGAGCGCCTATAATTGAGTTTAATGGTGTTTTTTTAAATGTCTGAGACTAATTATTAGTGTACAATATTAAAATGGACAGAAGTACTGTCACGGTTGACTTAAGAAGTAAACAAAACAAGGCCACAGACCAACGTTACAGTTTTGTTCCCGGCGACAGACATTAAAACTCATGATCGATTGACACTGAGGAGGACAGATGTGTTTCTGTTTATTGACATGACTGAGACATTCAAAAGTAGATTTAACTCTTTCCCTCCGTAATTATATTTCCATGTTTCGAAGGAATGTTTAATTGCTCATAACTATTTCACTCCCCTGTTATGATTGGCTTCAATAGCTTTGTTGTTTGTTATCAGAAAATGTTGTATTTGGCATTGAATTAAGGAGGAATGCATGCTCTTTTTACTTAACACATAGTCAAGTTTAAAAAATAATAATTTAATGTAATGAGGTCAAATCAACGATGATATCTTCGATTAGAAGAGAAAGAGTTAAGACTTAAGAGGTGTATACACATTTGGGGTGTTCAATAATAATGCTTGTCTTCGAGTCCGAAGATTAATGAGAAATGCTGTATTTCCCGTGGCTACGTAGCCCCATCAGCTACCTACAAACTTCGCCATATCCATTGTAAATATAACTATTTTCCGCCTGTGGTGATTTACATTATTTTTCCTCCGATCTTTCTAAATTATTTCTAGCTGTCTCGTTCCAAAGCCACCTACAGTCAGGTGCTCTCTTCTAAGTCATTTAAAGCAAGTTTGCCCCTAAACTGGTCTTCAAAGTGTTTCCGTGGGGCACCTCTGTTACGTCGACAAGCAAAAAAAAAAGGACTGCTTTAGACAAGCGGGATACGTGCCCTGCCCAGCTTAGTTATCGGACCACAAGAAGTCCCTCTATACTGTCCATACCGCCGTGTAAAATAAATATATAAATGGATGGCATCAGTTGCAACAGACTGAAACAAAAATGAATTGAAGGGGTGGTTTAGGACGCCGTTGGATCCTCCTGTCAAAAATACGCTCAAGTTTAGGACATTGGTTGCTGTATTTATCAAGAATATAAAAGAAAAACAGTGTTATCTATGAAAAGGCGAAGCACCACTTCACTCACTATATAGAGAAAAGGACAAACCGTTTCGCTAAGGCGCCTCCAAATGAGAGTGTGGCGGAGCAAGTCTCTTAACCTAACAAAAATCAATGTTTATAAAGCAGTGGTTCTCAAACGCTTCTATCGAAACTGTCCTTGCGCCATGTTCATACGCAGGCAGGACTACCTTACCTTACGCTGGAGGCCGGCGTGGACAGTACAGAACCACTACTTACCATTCGACAGCTTCGATGTGTCGGAAACTGTTCCGCATGATGAGTCTGAATGCCGTAGGCGATCTTCTTTTGGCGAGCTTTAAGGCGGACTGTGTGAAAGAGGAGCCCTCCAAAGGTGCTATAATTCCTATAAAGATCAACTCAGGCGTCATTGGCATAGAGGAAAGTAGCTGGCAGCAGATGGACTCTTCTTCTTCTTCTTCTAACCAGCTTTTTTTTTACTGCTGAGCTGTCAGCTCTTTTGCAGACTGTGCCAAGGAAAAATACTGTGCTGTTTTTTTCAGTTGCTCAGCACTGCCATAAAGGGTGTTGGTTATGTTGGGCTGTAGTGGTAGTAGGGTCTGCCTAAGGTGGATTAGGAGGGGGCATTCAAAAAGGATATGGTTTACAGTTTCATAAGGGTGGGAGCAGTGTCTACAAAGTGGGAGTTGTGTGGGATTTATTTTATTGAGATGATAATTTAAATGTGGTGTATGTCCTGTTCTTAGTTGGAAGATTGTACATTGCTCTTTGCGGGGGAGGAAGTTAATACTGTCCAGTTTGTTAGGCATGTTCATTTCTTTGTACATGGCTCTGCCTGTGTTTCCTGTTGCCCATTGGTTAAGCCACTCCTCTTTGTAGTTGTTGATTAGCATTGACCGTAGGGTGAGGTAGTTGACAGGTCTATCTGGTTGTTCCATAGATGATCCTGCCTTTGAGAGCTTATCTGCCCTTTCATTTCCCATGACACCAATGTGTCCAGGGATCCACTGTAATATGATGTTGATGTTTAAATTGGTCATCATCTGGTGTATTATCATTTTTAGTGTTGTCAACTCTTTTGGGCTTTTTGAGGTGCTGCTGTTAAGTGCTTGAAGAGTGGATTGTGAGTCTGTAAAGACAACAATATCTGATGGTGCTTGTATTCCTTCGTGTAATTTATTTTCGACTGTCTGCAAGGCTATGGTAATTGCCTCAATTTCAGCTTGGAAGTTTGAGCAGTAGTCGCCACAGGGTGCACTTATTTCAAAGTGTATATTTTTGGGGAAGACCAGAAAGGCACCAAGACCGGCATTGATGGTGGCTTTGAAGGCTGATCCGTCGGTGTATATATGGATGGTTGTTTTTGGATAGCTTTCAATTGTTTCAAGCGTGCCTACTTTGAGCTCCAGTGGATTGGATTCTTTTGTCAGGGTGTTATTTATTAAATGTGTTTTAATTGTAGGTTGTTTATAGTTAAGTCCAGGAGTTATGTTTGGGAATCTGGTAATTTTTTCTCTGTTATTGGGTAGATGGTGTTTTAAGGCTAGTTCGTCAGTAAGTTGAATCAGTGTTCTTTGCTTTTTTTTATTGTTTTTCCTATTTCTCTGTGTTAATAGTTTATTTGGATGGTCGTCCTCCAACCTTCTGTATCTCTCAATAGCTTCTAAAGCTGCTCTGTTGCGCCTTAACTTAAGAGGTTCAATATTTGAGTCTATTTCACAGGCAGCTGTGGGAGTGGTTCTCATACCTCCACTGATCAGACGCAAGGCTTGGTTTTGGACTGCGTCCAAAGCTGACTGATAGGTTTTGTTGGCGGCTACTTGTATGGAGAGACAGTTATCCAAGACAGATCTGACGTATCCAGTGTATAACTGTCTTAAGGTTTTCTTTTCAGCTCCCCAGGATGTTCCTGCTAGGTGTTTCATTATGTTTAATCTCTGAGATGCCTTTTCTTTTAAATCAGCCATAAAGTGTTTTAGAGACAGTCTTTGGTCTAATTTTACACCAAGATAAGTTGGATTTTCTTCTTTATTTATTGGCTGTGAGTCTATTTTTAGGATGTAGTTTCTTTTTGCTATTTTGTTGCTGTGGCTAAAGATTGAATAAACTGACTTTTCTTTGTTTATTTCCATTTTCCATAATTTTGAAAACGTGGAGATAGTTGTGAGGGCTCTGTTTAATTTGGATCTAGTCAGCACTGGATATTTCTCTGTTGTCCAAATTAGGAGATCATCTGCGTAAAGTGCCTTATTGACTGAAATGAGGTCTGGGAGGTTTTTCATGAAGATTAGTAAGAGTGTACAGCTAAGGGCTGAACCTTGCGGTAGGCCTTCTTCCAAACTTTTTTTACTAGAGATGGCGCCTTCAAATCGGGTTTGGATGGTTCTGTTTCTTAGGAAAGCCCTGATCCAGCTGTACATTTTTCCATGGATGCCCATTTTTTTCATCTTCAAAAATAGACCTTTTCTCCACACTCTATCATAGGCTTGTTGCAAATCTATAAATACTGCTGTAGTGTGTTTGTTTTCGTGGAACCCTTCTATTGTGTCCTGGATAAAACGAAAGAGGTGGTCTTCTGTTCTACTTGCTTTCCTGAAGCCAGCTTGTGCGTTGTGGAGTGAGCAAGTACTTTCTAGCCACCAATAAAGTCTGTTATTAATCATTTTTTCTGCCATTTTGCCAATGTTTGATGTTAGAGATATTGGTCTATAGCTTTTAGGGTCTCCTGGTGGCTTATTTTTCTTTAGGATGGGTATTATGTTTGCAGTTCTCCATTCCTGTGGTATGTCTCCTGTTCTCCATGTATAGTTGATAAGATTGAGTATGCAGTTTTGGGCCTGCCATCCTAGTCCCCGGATCATTTCATTTGTTATTTTATCTGGTCCAGGGGATTTTCTTAACCTAAGGTTCTTTTGGGCAGTTTTGAGCTCATATAGAGTGAAGGGAGCGTCAAAGATATGACAGCTGACAGTTGGAGCTTGTTCTTCTCTTTTTAGGATATTGCTAAAAGCCTGGTCCAGTTGTTTTCTTGGTTTCGACTTATTGATGCTAGCAAAGTATTTATTGAAGGTTTCTGCCTTTTTTAGATTTTCTGTAATTAAGTCATCAGTGTCTTTTAATGGTTGGGGGTTAGTAATTTGCTTTTTTCCTGCTAGCCGATGCAGAAGGGTCCAGGCCTTTCGACCATCCTTATTTAGGTCTAGTTTTTCACATGTTGTGGTCCAGTTTTTCTTTTTTTCTATTTTAATTTTGTATCTAATTAGGCCTGTTAATTTATTGTACATGGTCTTGTTCTCTCTAGTGGGGTTTATTTCTACAGTCTTCCTGGCCATGTTTCTCTCTTTTACTAAATTGTTCAGTTCTGGTGTCCAAAAAGGTTTGTATTTTCTGACAGATGGACTCTTAAAGAGACAGTTGGAGAGCTCTCACAAAGACCGCGGATACACATTTGAGACTCAAAGATAAACCGTTGTAGAACACAGTCAAAGAATACGTAGATAAAACTTAAATAGACCCCCCCCCCCCCAAATGATAACAGTTTTATCTGCATCAGATGTGGAAAATATGTAGAACGAAACTGGGTTTGTATAGTCATGTGAAACAATGCATTCTTCGTTAATCTTCGGAATCCAAGACATTGCTATTATTAACCTATGAAAATATGTATCTAATAACAAAGACATAAAACGGAAGCACCCTAACTACCAAACAACGACATTTACCACCAACAATCAAGTACAATTTAGTTTGTAAGCATTACATTTCACTTCTCAACCTGTAGTTCTCAACCGATTCGCCATGGGTCGCCAGAGAACATCGAAAAAAAAATGGTTTGTTTTTGTCTCTTCTTCTATTGCTGTGAGTGTGTGTGCGGGGGAGGGGGGTAGCGACTGAGTGGAGTATTGTAAAAAGGGGTCGCCGAGCATAAAATGTTGAGAACCGCTGACTTAGGCTAACAATCTGCGAAAAATTCCTCATTTCTTTCTCTCTCTCTCTCTCTCTCTCTCTCTATCTCTCTCTCTTATCCAAAATCAATCCAATGTTTTGTAACTAATGATGGGCGAAAAATTTCATTCTATCTTTCTCTCTCTCTCTTTCTCTTTCTCTCTCTCTCACACACACACACACTCTTTATCTAGCTAACTCTATTTATCCATCCTTCATCAATCCAATGTTTTGTAACTATTAAAGCTGCAAAGGAAATAACCCTAACCCTAACTCTAATAGTAACTCTAAAGGTTATCAAATCAATCATTGGTGTCTCACCATCGACCTAAACTAGGAACTAGATCCATGTACCTACCCAGTCTCTATGTACATGAACTCAGATCTCAGCAGAATTACACTGTGACTCGTTTGTCGTGTATCCATTCATTTAAAAGAGCCTGTGGCTAGGCTGGGTTGATGGCCAGTGCTCTTCCTTTAAGACCACGGAAGACAGCAGTGATAAATGAGTTGAATTAAAGCACTGAGACTATCTCCAGTGTAAGCAAAATTACATCTATGTATATGTGGATTTTTCAGTCCTGTAACATTGTTTCATGAATTTAAATATAGAAGTAACAATAATAAAATTGTACTTTTTGAAAGATAATATCCCATCCTAATATATTTATGAAGCTGAGGTGTTATTTTGTTGTTGTAAGATCGGTTTATTTTACTACTAATTAGTAACAAATGATTGATCTAAACAAAAATAAAATATTTTTTACATACGCCTCAATTTCATCTCTCCAGAAAAAAAATCCTGTTTAAGCCAATGTAAAAATCTACAGAGTATATACAGTTCTTATGATTGGCCTGTAGATACAGGCTTAGAAGACGGTGCGAAAAAGGTTCTAAATGCGGGAATACCCGCTAACGTATGCCTGTTCAAAAAAACAAGAGTTTGCTTTTATATGTTTCGGATGTTTCTTCAAATTCTGAAGATAAATTACGCCCTAACCGAAACCTCCCGCTGGACAACGGGGGACGGCAGTGGACAGGGTTCGAACCGGGAAGTGAGGCTTACTTTCGAGACCTCCAAGTGACAGTCCAGAGCGCATACCACATGACCAGGATTATCTAGACCTTAGCCTAATTTAAATTAAATTTAAAATTATGATGGTCAACCTAGAGTTTTTCCAATCTGTCAGTTCGATGGTAGTTCTTTTCCCAAACATAAACTGTCAAACTTTTAGGCAACTATTTAACACACATTCACCCTTTTGCTTTTTTACCTAACGAAGTGTTTGCAAGCTGAACAAGGAATTGTAGGCCTATAAAAAGGTGAAAGAGAGGAAGAGAGCATTCATTGTTTCGTTACATGTATATATACAATACAGACTATACTAGCCGGGTATGACCTTCGGCCAAGCCACTGAGGACCTTTGCTTGTGTATCTCTGACACACTGATCTAGTCCATTGGATTTAGATCTGTCAAACATGGCGACATGCCCCCGCTGCGTGGAAGAAGAGGAGACCGTGCCTCATATTCTGTTTGACTGCCCCAGACTTGCTGATCTCCGCCACGACAGGTCTGGGAAACCAAAAATACTCGACCTGTGTGGTTACGCCTTTGCACTACACAAGACAGCAGGGTTTCTGTCCAGGGCTTTTGCAAGAGAGGATTTTAGCCTCTCAAGCCCTCACTCAAATGGAGTTTGATTAATGAATGAATGAACATGGCGACATGCTTCCTTAACATTTTTTTTCACACGAAAATGAAAGTAGACTATGAATTAGGGTTTACCCATTTAGTCGACGTCTTTATAGCTTATATAAAATATTGGTACAAACTTCAGATGCTTTCATGATGATAAAAAAATGTGGTACTCGAGCCCAAAAATTAAAATACAGTGAAAAATTTAAGACGATAACAAAGAACATGCCGTGACCTAAATATTTTGCGGCAATTTTGCCACACATCAAGAGGCAAAGCCGCTGTCTTTGTGGAGTTATGGTTCAAAATATTTCATTGAAATATTTCTGGAGTATATAATAAACCGATTGTTCCAACGTCTAGTATAATCTGTATAGAAACATATTTTACTTTTTACTACTTAAGTGTTTATATTTTTTTTCTCTTCAGGTTCAGCAATGAAGCCAGTATGTCTTAAGACATTTTCCAAATCATCAGCGAAGAAGCAACTAGGGAGGTATTGTGTTCAACTTTTGATCTTTCACCTGCTCCTGCCTACCGTCAGGTCCCTTGACCAGCATAACCCAGTCCTTAAGTCAGCCATTTCCTTGCGTCACGACAAGGAGGAAATCACTAACGAGACTCTGAGCATGCTTTCCGCCAAGATCATAGAAGACGGGGATGTGATATTCGGCGGCCTCTTCCCGATGCACGAGCAGAGCCTGCACAAGTCGCACTGCGGGAAGTTGAAGCGAGAGAAAGGCATCCAAAGGCTGGAAGCCATGCTGTACGCCGTGGACATGATCAACGCTGACCCGAAGCTCCTCCCAGGGCTGAAGATTGGCCTCCACGTCCTGGATACTTGCAGCGACGACACCTACGCCCTGGAGCAGTGCATGGATTTTATCAAGGCCCAGATGTCCAACATTGACAAGGATGACTACGTGTGCACGGACGGGAGTATCCCCCAGCGACCCCTCCTCAAACCCGTGGCCGGGGTCATCGGAGCTGCCTCTAGTCCAGTATCGATAATGGTGGCTAATATATTGAGACTGTTTAAGGTAGGTCGATACTCGTATTTGCCCGGGCGGATGAACTTAAGTGATTTCGATTTCTCGTGAACACTCCGAGTTTCTGTCCCATTTTTCTCTCTCCTTCGTGTCATCAAGAGAAATTTCACATCTTTTTTAGAACATCGCCTAGTGGTTTCTAGGTTTTTTATTTAATGGGTTTATTGATGTTTTACTTTTACAAATTTCTTACAAAATGAAATGCTAAGATCTGTTGAAAATTTAATGTTAGCGAATTTCTAATTTGGTCTTTTTTTTTTCTTTTTACAACAGGGTTATTCCGTATTTCTTCTCTGTCACCTGGGATGGTAGTTGTTGTTTTTTTTTAAATTAATGACACTAAAAACATTAAGGAATTAATGTAGATACGTATCAGAGCTAGCATAAAGAAATTAATGCAGACTCATAGCAACGCTATGACAGAGGGATTAATGTATTTTCCTAAATGTAATTGTTGATAATTGGTATTACATAATTTACGTAGAGTGTATTAGCGACTGAATGCCTTTTTTTCGTTATGGTATGAGTTCTAATTGAGAAACAATTAATATTACACGATAAGACCACATAAGATTGACAAGATGCCAAGCTATGATAATATTTCAGGTTGACTGACTTACAAAAGGACATCACTGCATAAAACAGCACATTAAACAATCACTAATCGAAAAGATTAACGACTTATGACCACTGACTACACTACTGACATACAACTCCGATAATGTGCCTCTTTTTCTCTTTAAAGTCTTCCAAATAAAATTTGTACTAGGACGTTCTGATTTTATTTACTGAACATAAACAAACTCGTGCAGGACTTCTCGCAAGGCTAATCCCCCTTATCTAAGTCATCATTGTCTCTACACAAGGCTTATCTACCCTACGTTTCCTATACATTCTATCTAAAAACACTATTTATTAGTTACGATAATTGATAAAATGATTGGTCAATTATTCATTTGATCTACATTGCGTTATAGGCGATAAGAAATTGTGCAGTATTTCATTTTGATCCGAGCATGGGAGTAATAAAGCGTACCCAATTTGAACAAGAAAGTCAGAGTCAAGTTGATATAAGGTTGATCAAATATTATTGGCCAGTTTGGATTTAAAGCCACGACATTTGTGCCATGAACGCGACGCTCTATCAACTAAGCCATGTTTGACATTTTAGCTAAAAATAAATGTTATGATTCACCATTGTTTGACTTCTGTCTTCTGACCAACATTTGACTCTTTTCCTTCGTTCTTTACGAGAGTAAATTTTGAGCTAATATAGGATTTAAACAAGGCCAAAAAGTAGCACTCTCTCTGTATATGTGTTTGTGTCTTTACGTATGTATGTGTTTGTATGTTTACGTGTGTGTGTGTTTGCATGTTTATGTATGAGTTACTGTGTTGACGTGTGTGTGTTTAATGTTTAAGTGTGTGTGTTTGCGTGTTTGTGTATGAGTTAGTATGTTCACGCGTGTGTGCTTGTATGATACGTGTGCGAGCTAAGCGTGTATTCAGTTTGTAAATTCATCCAATCACTTTTAATATCGCCTTTCATCTATTACAGCCGAATAACACTCTGGATAACATTAAAAAAACTGTGTAGCAGGGAATGCAGGTTAATAAATCTTGCAACAGATAAAACGTATCAAGCAGGATCAATATTGGCTGCTTGATGGAGAGACATCTTAACCAGTTAACTAAATACCACAGGGAGGGTGCAAGGAGTCGGTCAGTGTTGGTGGTAGCATCAGTATTGCTCCATGTCTCGAGGTCTGATCTGCTTCATTAACCAGCGAGACTCACTCTGGGGGCAGGATTCCTTTCGTGACAATCAAACCTTTCTTTTTATTAATCAAAGAATGTGTTGGAAACTATGCATAAGAAAAAAAAAAATAAAAGTACGACTTTAACACTTTAACGCTACATTAGCTGAACGCTTAATGAAGCTATTTTGTAAATCTGTAAATTGGACTCTGCAGACGATGGACTGACCACGAGAATTCGACCGTGTGTTAATTTTAAGGTGTTGGGTTGACTTGGATTGATAAATGCAAGAGAGAAGGTTTAAAGTGTATATTTAACGCTACACTGAGTGATATAGGATGCAAATATAAGACAAATATTAACCCCCCCCCCAAAAAAAAAAAGTTACAAAGACAGTTTCTGTGGGAACACAAACTCAAAATCGGCCCCTGAAGTGGTCCACTCAGACATGTCAAAGGCAGGTTTCAATATTTCCAGAAAGAATATCAGAATGAAATTATATCAAAGGCAAATGACGAAGAAGAATGGAGAAAAAATGTTGACAGATCCTGTGTGGTGCCCTACGGTCCAGCAGACTAAGATATAGTTGAAAGTGAAGGACAACTTCGATAAGAACCTGACCTAAGCAATGGTATATAATGATTATCTAATTGATCTCATTGTTCAGTAAAGGATCAATCTCCTATTCAAGCCTCAAGGAAAAAAAAACATTTTCGAAAAAAAAAAATCCCCTTCCTTAAGTTCAATGTTCAACAAATACTATTCACGCGATAATATGAAAAACTACTTATTAATTTTTTTTCTTAAATTATGCTCCATCTATATGCATACTAACTAGATTTTTTCTCTTCAAAACTAAAAGTAAACATTTTTTGTTAAAATATTATGACGTCGGATGTTCAATATTTTTTCTAGTTTACGAGATCTAAACGGGACGGACGAAAGGACGGACAGACAGACAACACAAACTTATAGCGTCTATTCCCCTTTCTGGGTCCGCTAAAAATGGGACATTATTTGTTACAATTCTGCGCCTACGCCGACGCATAGGGTGTGTACCAGCGCACTGTTCAACACAGGAGATATTCAGAAATAGAGACAAACTAGAGACATGGCGGATTCCGGCTAAGTTCTAGAAAGAGCTTTTGTGTGACGATGATTGGATTTACTTTATTTACTTTTGTTTTGTTTTATAGGTGTTAAACTTGTGTGAATATTTATCATTCCGTTAGGAAATAGCCCTAAATTATCTATCTATCTATCTATTCATCCATCCATCCATCCAGTGGCGTAGCAAGGTACCCGTGGGCCCGGGTTCAGGAATGCGAAGTGGGGCCCCCTCCTATAAGCTGAGTGTGACACACTGAACACAAACTGGGCTCTACTGAATCTAATGAGAGAGTACATGTCAATGGAGACAATCTTCACCTATACCTCACGGGGTGAAAGAGAACAATTTCCTCAAGCTTTGGATCTGTCCTGTCTTGGATTGTGTGTGTTGTCTTGTCCTGTCTTGGATTGTGTGTGTTGTCTTGTCCTGTCTTGGATTGTGTGTGTTGTCTAATGCTACTTCACTAATGTAAGTCTTAACACAGTCAAGGGACACAACTATTATCTATAACATACTTCATAAAACTTGTGAAGACTTTAACTGATGCTTATTTACAGATGGGGAAGATCCGACTTTATAATTAGAAGTCTATTCTTTATACAACTTTCTACAAGCCCTAGTCATACTCTTCTCCTATCATGTATTCTGTAACGTCATTCGTCTGACTATCTCGCTACTTTATCGTCGCTAAATTATAGTATAAGCAATGCACAATACAAAACTAATATAATATCGAAGCTAAACTACGTCACTACATATCATTCGATTGACCAATGTCATTGGTCAACCCTATATAATTTGGGACTCGAGTCACATGCTGAATCTTCAAATATTCTGAATGTGTATTGGTCGTCACAGGTATAAGAATCTGAGGACTTCCTACAGCGCAATGGTTCTGTTTTACATCAGTTTCGTCTAGCTAGGAGACAATATTTTTAAAGCACCTTTGTAAAGAAATTAATGTTCAGCCTGCTGAGTAGAAAGTCGATTGTGGTCTCAAGTTGGCTTTCCATGATAGATACTTCCAAGAATAGTAAGATCTAATGCATATAAATAGCTATGATTTGTTAAAGTCATTTGGATGAGATGTACATTTGAAAATTTGAAATATTATTAAAGGATCATATTCTTTCAAGAAATAATATTTTCATCTACTGTTTACTAATACAATTGATTGAAGTATTTCAATTAGTCAAAAGACATTGAAATATTAAAGAAATAAATAACACTTGAACCAAAATAACGGCAAATATAATTCATTGTATAGAACACTTTCACAATGAGTAGGCTAACTTGTAGTGGATGTTGTAGTTATTATTTGATTTTAAAAAAAATGTAACACGTAAGATTTAAATGAAACGCTGTACTGACAATTTAAGAGTTACCTCCCTTTAATAGATTACATTGTTAATTTGCTCGGACACCAGAAATAAAATTTAAAGTAAAATAAACATGATTTAAATAAATTAATATAAAAATGTGACGCATTGAAACATCCCCTTACTTAACCCCGTTAATCTATCTATCTATCTATCTATCTATTCAT
>JADKLZ010000687.1:30670422-30680710 GCA_021533235.1 Biomphalaria straminea | reverse complement strand
CATCCATCAATCCATCTATCTATCTATCTATCTATCTATCTATCTATCTATCTATCTATCTATCTAAAAAAATCTATCTATCAGTACTATTACATTAAAAATTCTTCTAGCGTATTTCTCCATGAAACTAAAGTGATAGCATTAGCGAAGCATATGTGTACCAAATAGATTAGGAACGATTCTAGATAGACCTACATTTTGGACAAAACGGAGGATGTGAGGCTGTGAGCATCGCTGGAAGAAGTGTCAGTTGGTCAACTTACAATCGGACCATTGTCTGCCCAACTTAAAGTTATGTCCATTGTCTTTTTTTTTTTTTTTAGTTGGTTATTTCACGGATGGTTAGTTCCTCAGTTAAACTAATGGCGGGTTCTTTTGTTTTTAAATCTGATGTGTTTTTGTCGTCACCTACTGTCGAATCTGTTATTTTTTTGTAAGACAAGGTCGTGTCTCGAGGGACGGCTGGTGGGAGAGGGTTAAAACTGAAAGAACGTGACAGAGTAGAAATTAAGTCTCGCTGAGTGTCTAAGGGAAAGTGGCTTGGGTGTTGGGGGGGCGTCTGGTTGCAGTAATTAGAGTGTAGAAACAAGAAGGAAGAGAGGCAAATTCAGAGAGATAAGTGTCAGCTGGGGAACAAATATTTGGACGGAAAAAATGTTTTAGAAAGAAAAGGAATGTTTTAGAAAGAAAAGGAATGTTTTAGAAAGAAAAGGAATGTTT
Source organism: Biomphalaria straminea (assembly GCA_021533235.1). Lineage (NCBI taxonomy): Eukaryota > Metazoa > Mollusca > Gastropoda > Planorbidae > Biomphalaria > Biomphalaria straminea. The sequence continues at coordinate 30,679,990 of JADKLZ010000687.1, read as the reverse complement.
TAGAAAGAAAAGAAATGTTTTAGAGAGAAAAGGAATGTTTTTAAAAACTAAAGGAATTTAAAAAAAAAAAAGAAAATTTAAGAAAAAAAGGAATGTTTTTAAAAGAAAAGGAATGTTTCAGTAAAAACCAACAATTTTTTAGTAAAGAAAAGAATATAATCATATAAATAATTGTTTAACAAAAAGAGTATTTGGCAGAAGAAAAGGAATGTTTTATAAAAGAAAACAAAAAAATTGACAAGTAAATAAGAGTAATGTCTGATTAAAATAAAGGACATGTTGACATATTGAATGCATGTTCGCATGTTTCAATTTTTTTCTTCCAAATGCTTACAAAATGGCCCAGACATTAATTACATAACATAATGCGCTATTTCTAAACTGTCTACACTCGTGCTGACTGACATCGACATTGTTATGCTTTGAAATAAATGTCATTTATTTATAAAATATTAAAGACATGGAGTTGCGTGTCTAGATGGATTTTTTTTAAACAAATGATGGAATATAATAACTGCTTTTAGATCAATGCGAGAAAGTTATGCACCTTACTAATGGGCGGTGGCTGAGCGGTAAAGCGCTTGGCTTCCGTACTGGAGGTCCCGGGTTCGAATCCTGGTGAAGACTGGGATTTATATTTCGGGATTTTCGGGATAGAGCCCACCCAGCTCTAATGGGTACCTGACATTAGTTGGGGAAAAGTAAAGGCGGTTGGTCGTTGTGCTGGCCACATGACATCCTCGTTAACCGAATCAGATGACCTTTAGATGACCTTTACATCATCTGCCCTATAGACCACAATGTCTGAAAGGGAAACTTTTACTAATGCACCATACGGAAAGCACGGGAAGGATTAAAAAAAAAGTTAAATGAATAGACATAGCAATCCATTTATGGTATACAGAAATTCAATATCATACATATCATTGACGTTTAAAGATTACGTTATGAAGTCTACGAGATGCAAGCTCCGAGTCTAGACTCTGTCACTTTATACTCGGGAGTCGCCAGAAGGGAATACATGTTTCAGAAATGTTCAACATAGTTGTATAAACTTGCCATGAACGCCGCCATCCGAGCTAGAGCAGAAGGTGCGCACTGATATAAGAAGAGAGCGAAGTTCAGTCAAAGTCTAGAGCTTATAACGCACTCGTTGTTTGTGATCATGTCCCCATGTAAATAAAACATCGGTATATCATTGAGTCGTCTCCCCTTAAGTTATTACTATATATTAATTAATTAAACATTATTTGGCATATATTTGAAAATAAGATCTGGTTTTTTTTTGGAAAAGCGTGTCAACCTTACTATAAGCTGAGACTATGTATTTGACTATTTTAAACATAGACGTTTGGGTTCACCTTTCATGAGTTTTGGTCCCTGTGAGGAAAAAGTTAATTTATTGAGATCTCTCACGAAATCACAAAGCTTTAAACATTTTTTTTTCTTTACAGGAGGGCTGGGTAAAGCTGATTAGTCACTGTGATAGCCACAGAATACCCTCGTGCTCAATCCCCTGTCTCATTCCCTGTCTAAATTCAAGTTTCATTGCCCTGTCTCAATCCCAAGTCCTCATTGCCCTTCACAAACCAACAGCTTAATTCTTGTTGTTGAAACGAGACTTCTACAGGAAGGACTAGACATCCGAGACAGAGAACCATCGCTTCTTCTCACCTTACTAAACCGTCGCCTTGCGACGCCCCTATCGTTACTGCAGACTCTAGGCGTATCCACTCAAATTGTCTCTCAAGACATCTAGGCGTATCCACTCAAATTGTCTCTCAAGACGTTCTATTTCTCTTTTCAAATTTGGTGAGAAATCCAGCCTCTTCATCCTTTTGATTTCTATCAACATTCCGTTCAATTTCAGCGATCAAACAGTGCGCCAATGCAAGGCATACAACAGTACGCATATTGTTGCAACTCTAGAGTAGGCACTCAACCAAAAGGCAGGCCACTCAACAAGTTCAACAGGAATTTAATAGTTGTGTTTATTCACTAGGGCCAACACAAAACGTCCTTCAGCTTCCTCAAAATTTTGCTACTATTTGTACCAGTTCTTTGCTACTTAACACGAATGTGGACCAACGACAGCCTTCCCCGCCTCGCTCCCTTCTACAGCCTTGAGGCAGCTCAAAAGTTGGCTTCTTAGTTTCCAAACCTTCAGACCATAGACATCTATATATAGACTGGCCGATGAAGAACAAATTATTGGAAACATTTGGGCAAACATAGATTTGTACGAGTTATACAGCAGTTATGAGCAGTATAAAAGTAAAAGTATTTATAGTTTTTTTTTTAGTCATAACCTATGTAATTAATAGAGCCCTTTCTTTATTATTATATTTGTAATCTTTCCTACTAAATCTATGTCAGGCGGGCATAATGACTATCTTCCAAACTATTAACTAACTTCTAAGTTTAGATCTAGACTGAAGACATTGAACACATTCTTTTGTTGTCAAGATTTGATCAACAACTTTTTTAGGCGATCTAAACTACAGAATCTAGTAAAAAAAAATACTACTACTATTTACTAGATCTAGATATAATCTATATATTTTTATATAACAATATCTAGATCTAGAACTAATGTAGATCTAAGACAGAATCTAGATCTAGTGTAGATCTAAAAAAGATAATTGATACATATAAAATTTAACTAAGTCTGCATTATTTAGTGCTTAGAAATCGGATAGGATAGAGTAGACGATAGACTGACTGACTTACTGTGTAAAAATATTCAATTTATTGATGCAAAATGATTTTTCAAATACTCTACAGGATTTATCCCTTGGCCGCATTAGTCTATCGTTCTACGATCGTTAGAGCACGCTCTGCTCATTTTCTTTTACTTTTTTGACTAAAAACTAATTCTAAATATTTGAATCGATAAGGCGACCGCCGTACATAAAGAAGCCATGTCAACAATAAATAGTTCCACATCACAAGCCTATATATATTTTCCTATGTCTTTCATTATGAAATTGTTGATATGGTGCGCATAGGTGCATGCGTACAAAGGCAAACTATTGGGAATAATGAAGTTTTGTACTTTTCAAAACTAAAGATCATAGTTATATATAGACTGAAATTTACGTCCTTAAATTTATATTTCAATTGCCGCCATCTTTTTTTTCATCTTTTTTTTAACGTAGATGTAGTACATAAAACATATTTGACTCTTACCAAATGAAAATAACATCCTACGACAAGTCTATATTTATTTATGTCTATGATTCAGACTCTTCACAATCCCTGATGCACTGTTATTTTCTCTATGCTAGAGTCTTCCTGTTTTCGTTCAATCGTGCGCACCATAAGCACTGGTGCATGGCACGGTTCCAACAATATTTTATACCCACACCAAAACATTTGTTTAATCTTACATTTAAAAGCAGAAAGGGCAAGACGTGAAAACAGTGACCTGCAAAGTACTGCAAAACCCGGAGGAAATGTCCGGACGGGACAACAGGCAGACAAAATAAGTTCACTCCAATCGTCAGATTTCAACCAGGATGAACAGAAAAAATGAACATAACGAAGTCCATAGGGGCCACCTACGAGTTCATTATCATTATTTTCATTTTCTTTATTAGAAAACCCATTAAATTATTATAAAATAAGAAAAAGCAATCCTTTCTTTACAAATCTTACAGAGAGATTATTTTACTCTTAATGAATTTAACATTGAAAAAAAAGTGCACTTTATTCTATTAAAGTTTGATATTTCTAGAGACGAAATGAGGTGTATTATAAAGAGATTATTGCGTCCCTACCATAGACATAAATAAATATAGACTGGAAAAAGGAAGTAACTTCATGTAACTTGAAAACATGTATATCTATTGAATTCGGATTTTCGAATTGTGAAAAATATTACTTAAAAATTGCATGATCTTCAGTCTTAGACATTAAACAAAATTTATAGACATAAAAAAAGTACACACAATTGCAATTCACAAATTTTCACTTCTTAAAACTCTCTTATTGGCAAGTCTATATTTATTTATGTCTATGGTCCCTACTTTAATTCAGTTCTAATTTGTTCGATGCTATTGTGTTTGCTATTTTTAGACTTAAACGTGCACAAATTCTGGAGCACGTTGAAGCATGGAACTATACTAATGGAACACCAGCTTCGAGTTTTTTACAAAGCCAAAGAGAGTCGAAGTGCCGTTGCGCATCTTTTTTCGCGCATGGTGCAATGTGGAGAAATCCATGATGATGCCAAAGAAGAGATTTATTCCCGGAAGTCACTTGAATCGACCTTCATTGAGTGTAAAACTTTTGTACACTCTATTTGATTAGATGTGTCAAAACTTCATCCATTTTCTGACTATCTGATATAATTGATAAAATTTTCCCGAATAAGAGATCGTCACAAAAGTTGTTTTTTTCGATCACCCTATAAAATGACCCTTTTTTTCTAAAAAATAGGATCTAAATTCCGAAATTAGAATATTTCAGTGTTTCTGTGTTTGGTTTATTTACACTAAATATGGATGAAGACCTGTCTACCGTTCCGCTAATGCGTATTTGTTACGATATACTTACTTGCGAGAGATAAAAATAAAAATAGGAGGCCTAATACGGTTTGGTCACTCCAAACTATACGCATTTCTACTCGTTTTTTTTTTATGCTATTATTCTCGAAACGACTATAGGCACACAGTGACACACGTCTCGTGGGAAACAAAGAAAAAGTTTATATCTGTAATGTTGACAATATTATAAATAAAATGACCAAAAAAAAAAAACAAAAAAAAAAACTATAGCCTAATCTAAAATCAAATAGATCTAGAGCTAGATTTTATTGGACAATTGATATAAAATAAGAATAATTAATAATAATATGATACAGATCTCAATAAACACATAGATCTACTATTGGGGTCATTCTTAAATAAATCATAAGAATTAGCCTACTTTATCATCAACTGGGTATTTTTTATTGCCTAAATATAATGTATTTTATATGAATTTATTAAAAACAATAACCAGAAATGAAGCGTTTGACGCAACAAGATCTAATAAAGGATTCTAGTTCTAGATCCAGGAAGCTACTTAAATTTAGTTTTCTAGTTTAATTCTAGTTAGATCTACTCATCTAGATGTCCAGACCAGTAGATCTAAATCTAGCCAGGGTCTTTTTTCATGGAATGATCTATAAACCCAAAGCCGCCTGCTACTTTTCTGATCACGTCCACGATATCGGATATATGACAGATAGCCTAGATTCTACTAATTCTAGTCTAGACTCTACTGGGACTACTGTACCGTCTCTACTTCTAGATCTAGATCACAGTAAAACTCAAGGTGTACTTCCGACTTAAGCTTAAGAAATCTACTTCAATAAAATTCAAAGTATAGTAAAGTCACAAAGTGTAAAGGATCATTATATATTGACATTAAAAAAATGATTTGCCTAAATGGATCGAATAATCAGTCACTAATTTGATTTTTGCTTTTATTTTGATGACATGTTACGATATTGATATCAATGATATTTGAATAAACGCAAGTACCTAGTGGAACAGAGAGAAGAACCATTTAATATAAAGCAAAGAAATAAGATGTTTATAATTCATCAAAGTCACAGGGGACTTGTGTCATTTGTAATGGCAGTTCATGCATTTACAGAAGCTACAAACTATATTAGAAAAATGATTGGCTTGTCTTTAAGCTCGAAGACATATGAGAAATATGCTATATTTCCAGTGGCTACTCATCCACAGCTGTGACCTACATATTTTGACACTCCAAGCACAGGTATAACCATTGTCTGCCAGTGGTAGAATCTCTTTTTTTCTTTTTTTTTCCGTCTACCCTCGGCAATTAATTTTTTTTTGGTGTACACCACACTTTTGTAAGTGACCTCCAGCTGTCTAGTTCTGAAGCTGTATGCAACCAGGTGCTCTCTTCTATGTCAGTTGAAGCAAGTCATTTCATTCCTGTTATATGCATATGACATGTTAAGCAATTAGGTTTTTCCTATCGGACTGCCATTTCGGAAAGTATAGGTGTATAAAATGAAACTCCAAATATCTGGACTTCCAGTTACCAAGAAAATAAGCTTGGGTTTCAAAGAGACAACACTGACATATCAGCTTAGATGATCAGTAAAATAAATAGCCACTTCAATTGCAGTCCACAAGATAAAAAGAAGCAATAGTGGCTTCAATAGCATTGGTGATATTTAATTCACTTTTATCTCATTTGCTAGTATTACTATTTCATTGACTAAGTTTTTTTTTATTGTCAAATAGGCCTAAGTATATGTACTAGTTGAACTCAAGGATGAAACTCCAATTTGATTAAAAATAATAATTTAATTGTGTGTAGTCTATATATACAAATTTTTATTAGAGATCAAAGCTTAGCTTACTTTACTATAAACTATGATTTTGTGTTCTGACACTACTGTAAATAAATGATAATTTATTTAAAGAATGCAGAGTTGGAAATTCTGTTCTGATGAAAAAAAATAAAAAAATAAAGTAGATGTTTATGGTTCCTTTTCAAAGTTTATTTTAAATTTTGTATTAATTTTTAAAATTAAAATTTCATTGTTCATTAACAAATTCAATACATAATCAGCTCTCAATTCACACAGATCACAGCCCATCACGTAAATGTATTTACTGTCAATTCTACAGACTATTCATTTCAAAATGTTGCTTTAAATTGTTATATGACATATACTAAAGTAATGATATGTCATATTAATGTAGCAGCTGAAATAATGACAAATTTTCATTCACTAACTTGTACTGTCATTTATTATCAGACGTGTTAAAAATTATGACCTGTATATATAATTGAATAAGCAGGAGCATCAACAAATCTTTAACAATAATTGTCTACAGAAAAACTTTATTCTTATCCAAACAGTATACATTTACAATGTATTTGAACAAGCTAATTTATACAAATCTGTATGGCCTAAAGATAATAGCATATTTTGAGCATTGCATGAATACCGATTTACATTATAAAGAACATATGAGAATAGTGGACATATTTTTAAAATATCCAGGGTAAAAAAAAATAAAAACTAATATGATACATTAAAAGCATTAGCCAAATAAAAAAAAATTCACTCTATGTGAACTCTATGCTTGAAAAAAATAATTTTGAAATTAATTTAAATTTTTTTTTTTTTATGGTTTTATGGAATGATAGCAGTAATTAACAATTTCATGATTATCCATTCATTTTAATACACTTATAACTCAGTAAGTTTTGCAATAGGCACTAAGAATATTTAATTAATTATTATTTTTTGCCATCATTTTCTTAGATTTTTATTTTAATAAAAAAAAAAGTAAAATTTCCCTTACATATCTTGCTATCTATGGGGCAGATGATATAAAGTTTATCTGTTTCTGTGCCCCTTGGTTAGCAAAGGTGTCATGTAGCCAGCACAACAACCAACCACCTTTAGAAAAAGTTCCCATTTCAGACCTCAGACCTCGTAGTCTATAGGGCAGATGATGTTAAGGTCAATTGATTCTTTGGTCATTGTGTCCTGTGGCCATCACAACAATCAACCATCTTTAATTTCCCAATGAAAGTCAGGTACCTGTCAGAGTTGGGTGGACTCAGGGGCATCCTAAAAATCTCAAAATTCAAAATCTGAGTCTCAGAGATTCAAACCCATGACTTAACCATTTAGCCACAGATCCCAAAAGCGCCTTTACTTATTCCTAACTAATGCCAGATGTCCATTAGATCTTGGGGGTCTCAGAGTAGCTTATGAAATTGAAAATCCCAATCTTATTCAAACCCAGAAACCATCAGTGCTTTACCAATCATCCATGGCACTCCCTCTTGTTTTAATAGGGCTCAGATTAATAGTGTTCTAGTAGAATCTCAAACATTTTTAAAGGTACTATATCCAAACCTGTTGGCTGAATGACAGGATATACAAAAATATGTATAGAGCTTACAATATAATATAACTTATTAAAATTGGTCCAAGACTTTTATTTTGCAACATGATGGGATTTTCCTTTCTGGTGGTGCTATGCAGGAGTCCAAGAATCTCATCTTTTCTCATAACAGAAAGTTATCTAGTCAAAAAAAAATAAATACAAGTATTAAAAAAAAATTCTTAAAAAATATGTGTGATACAAGTGTTGACCATGCTAAAAGTATATATATATGTTATTAAGTATAATTATATAAGTGTGCTTTTCTAAAAATAATCTGTACCTAAAATGAGCTACTGAGTTAATGTGTAGACACTGGCATAGCCCTGACCTTAAAAGTAATGAATTATTACTATGGGTGAAGGCAGATATTTAGTTAATTTGATTTACATTGCACTCATCTAAAAGCAGCTATAACATATATTATAACATATATTATGATTTACATTTTCATGGAAAATTAGTTTTTCAAAAAATACAAGTACTTCAGCAATTGAGACAAGTGCACAGGGAAAAATTGCAGTACCATACCTTACCTTTACGAGGTGGAACCAATCATTGACTTTTCAGGAATGCATGCCTTTTTCTTGCATTTCCAAGCATAACTGTAATTATACAATTAGGCATATTGGCTAATTTCTTTTGATAACATTAAAATTAAAAAAATAATATTAAATTGAATAGGCTACATTGTTGTATCAAACAAACAAATTATCAGAAATACTAATTTAGTCTAACAGTTTATTGTACCGTAAAGGAATGGCCTGCATATCAGCCAAGGTATATATTAGGCATTCATGAAAGATGGTTTTGCTTAAGAGTGTTATAAAAAAAAAAAATAGAGAAAAATATTAAATTCCATCCCAGATATTTGGATGTTGCTTGACCATGAAAATCACACATTTCACAAAACATCTATTACATGGTAACTAAAATAAAAATTGTATAGAAGTACTTACATTAAATATTGAATAGGTGCCAATATTATTATGGTCTGCCCAGAGAGTAGAAATAGTATTTAATAAGTATGATCCTTGAGCCATTCTGGTACATCATCAGAACTGGTTGCCATGGTTCTACTTATTAATAACTGAAACATTACAAACATTTTTTTTTTAAATTTATAATTTATCACAGACTAGATCAGAAATGTTGCCAAGAAAAATACCAATGGTTAGAACACAAATTATGATACTTTTGTAGCTTTATTACAGATATAAAATGCACTAAAAATTCATTAAGTCTGATAAGAAACATATATATATATGTATCACAAGTCCAAGTTGATCAGAGTGTCATAGCAAATAAATAACTAGATCTATGAGTTTTACACTTAACTGAATTTCAGGGGATAGATCCCACTTGACACCACATCATTTAATATTTCTTGAAAATATATGTCTAATGAAATGGGTCTGGGAATGGCATGGAATGGATAATAAATTATTTAGAAATGATCATTAAATGTTTATGGGGTGTAGGTGAGGCATGGATAATAAATTGTCTTGTATAGATAGATTGGGTAAAACTTCCCATCAAAGGTAAGTTTTACCGATAGATTTGGATATATGGGGTTGAGGCCTGGCATAAATTATATATATATATATATTATATATATATATATATATATATAT
>JADKLZ010000687.1:30655983-30667208 GCA_021533235.1 Biomphalaria straminea | reverse complement strand
TTGACACTTTCTTTGACACTTTCTTGCTTTGACACTTTCTTGCTTTGTCACTTTCTTGCTTTTTTGCACTTTTCATAACACACACTTGCATTAAAAAAATAATTATAAAGTTTTTATAATTTATTAACTCCAATAGTGCAGATACTGCTATAAAGTTAATAGTAAGCAGATTGTCTAGATATGCTTTGAAACGTGTCGCTCTGTTAACATTAATAGTCTCTAACGTTACCTTTAGTATGTATAAATTATTAATGCTGATAACACAATCTGCTTAGTGCTTGGTTTGGCTCTAAAAATGTATTGATTTTTGTTGAACAAACGACATACAATGCAATCCTCTACATCAGGCATGTTAAACTCATTAAGGAGCAAGGGCCACATAATAAACTTACTATGACCTGAGGGGTCGCAGCAAAAAAATCAGTTGCAAAACAGCCTACTAGTTTTATGTAAATTAGAAATGATACAATAGATTACAATAATTAATGGCACACCTGTCCCTTAGCTAAATGTGTAGTACTATTTGGTTATTACAAATTACAATGATAACGCATTATTTTATTTGTCCTGATGCTTGCAACCTTGACTTAGACAATGAGCTTACAAAAAGAATAGGGAAGGCATCTGCAGCAATGGCAAAACTCTCTAAGCGTGTGTGGGAAAACACCAAATTGACCACGGCAACAAAAATCCTTGTCTACAATGCCTGCGTCCTAAGCACACTCCTCTATGGCAGTGAGAGTTGGGCAACCTACATGCGTCAAGAACACAGATTAAATGGCTTCCACCTACGTTGCCTGCGAAGCATAATATGTGCATCTCCTGGAGGGATCGTGTCACCAACCAGGACGTTTTGACACGAGCCAACATGCACAGCATCTATGCTCTCCTTCAACAGAGAAGACTACACTGGCTGGGTCATGTCACGCGCATGCCAGATGGAAGAATCCCGAAAGACATCCTATACGCTGAGCTAGCAGAGGGAGCCAGACCTAAGGGCCGCCCAAGATTAACTTACAGAGATGTCTGAAAGCGAGACATGAAGGCAACGGGCATCGACCAAAGCATGTGGGAGGAGATAGCCCAAGACCGAACAGCATGGAGACAGACTGTGCGTGCTGGCACGAACTTTGCTGAATGCAAAAGAAATGAAGCTGCTTCGGCCAAGAGAATGAAAAAGAAAGCTTCCCTGCTGTCAGCCAGCCCTAAAACTGAGGAATATAAATGCACGAACTGTGGCAAACTATGCAGATCCAGAATTGGCTTGATCAGCCACTCCAGATTCTGCCCCGTCTCAAGACGTAACCAAAGCCAGTGACTCATCTCGGCGCATCCATTGTCTTCCGAGACAGAAGGAGCCATATAGATGCTTGCCATATTTTCTGGGATACAGGTTTATTAATGTCGTCACAAATTTTGATCAGATAATCTCGAATATGAGGTGTTTGTCTAGCTTTCATTATGGAAAAGAACTGCACACAGAGATCACTGCTTGCAAACATAGCTTGAATTCTGGCTGCAAATTTCCGCAATTCAAAGTACCGTTCAGGGTACATAACTATAAAATTTTGGCACAGCCAATTCTATATACTTCGATTTCAACAAGAATCTGACAGCTATTCTATCAGGTCTAGCTGCACATTACCAGCAGCATTTTCGTGAGCAAATGAAAATGGAAATACAAACGACGAAAATGTATACTCGTATGAAACGAAGTCACGAAAACGGCCATTGAAAGCATCTAATAACGATTCCATGTGTAAGACATATTTACCGAATGTTGTAGCCGCATTTAATCTTTTTAGTTCCTGACACGTTGAGAAGTGAACAAGATTGTCTCTTTATGTTTGGTTTATCCAAAGTCGTAATTTTGCTTCAAAGCACTTCCCATGATTACACGCAGTTGTCATTATTTTGTCTTTACTTTGAAGTTTCAAATTCAAGTCTTGCAGGTGACCAGTGAAAATGAGAAAATTTAAAATTAGCATCAGTCTCTCTTATTTTTGCAAGTATCTGTGCAACAAAACCATTTCATTTCATGGTTGGTGCGCCATTTGTTGCTAGACTAGCTAGCTTTACCAAAGGTAAATTGTACTGAAATATCACCTTCTGTTATTTCTCAAAAACATCTTCGCTTTTTGTGGTGTAAAGCATAGAACAAAGCTCAACAAGTTCCAAATGCATCTCAAAATTCCTGTAACAGGCCCTTACATCATTTGACTCATCGAGAGCCAATGAAGATCACCTATTTTAATTGATCAAGATAGCTGACTGACATGTCATTTATTCTATCTGCTAGTTTTCCTAGTTAACGCTATTTCTTTGAATACTTTCACCTTTTCTGGACAAATTACTTCAGCTTTAACGACACACTCCTTCATAAAATCACATTCACTAAATGATTTGCAATGGCTTGCAATTAAGTTTGACAAAATGTAGGTGGCTTTCACTGCAGACTCACTCTCGTTAATCAGTTTAACAAATACTACTTTTTCAATTCAATTAGCTTGTCATCTTTTATTTTCCAGTGTAATAGTTTAACATTATTTTAATAATTTTAAGGTGGCCACGCGGGCCGCATGCAAGGTGGTCGCTGGCCGCATGCGGCCCCCGAACAACGTGTTTGACATGCCTGCTCTACATCTCTATGCTGTATCCTCGGCATCAAGGACGAGAGACAAGGAGCTGATATCTTGTAATAGGCCGCTCAATTGAAGCGGCAAATGACGAAGGCTAAGAAGTAAGAATAGCATTGCGAATGTTAGGGTTTGACGACTTCTGTAGGATACAGTAGTGGAAGCATTGGGGAGATGTAGTCATTCCATTGTGAGTCTTAATGTAGTCATTCCATTGTGAGTCTTAAGTTTAGGGGACTAAATCGTGAACAATGCTGTAGTTCTAGCCCCCATCACCGCGGGGCGCACACAGTGGCGTAGCTAGGGTGGGGGGAGGAGGGAGGGAAATTTGAAAATCCCACCGAGTGTTTTTACATTAAAAAATAAATATTAAGATATAATTCTGACTTTTTATAGAGGGAGAGTAGTCCTTAAGGGACTACGGGCACGACATGGCCTATACTGTGCCGATGTGCCTAAAACTAAAACTAAAACTAACTAAAGGCAAAGGCCTCAAAGAGATCAAGCCCCCCCCCACCCCCACCGGGCCCCCAAACGATGGAAATTTCCTAGCAACGCCTCTGGGCGCACATACCGTAACCTCAAAACAATTTTAGACGTGAAAACAAAATGGCTGTAAAGTCATTGGCTAGTAATCGTCCAGAGACATACGAGATTGAGAATCAGAGATGTTTATGAATTTCTGGCGACCTTTAAAATCGTTTCATTCGTCTAAATCAGTGATGCCCAAACTTATTTGGTCTGCGGGCCATATCACCAAAAACAAAAAAAAAAGCTATTTTTAATAGTTTTGTGTGTGTAACTACTTACATAAATTAATGTAATGCATGAAGTTTATCCAAAACCATCTTCTGAATATCTGGCTGCATAGATGAAACACCAAGTCGGAGCACTGAATCTAGAGAATATTTTTTCAACATTCTAATTTTTTTCCCAATGTTTTGGCGGACCGGATAGAAGCAAGTCGCGGGCCGGATGTGACAAGCGGCCCGTAGTTTGGGCATCGCTGGTCTAAATTAAAGATCAGGTTCCGATGGAATTGAGTCAACAGGGGGCGCATTGGGTGTCAGAGCCGGCCCTGGTATTACCATACCATCCGGCCAACAAAATGACTACCATATACGTACATTTTTGTTTATCTGCCTCATAACAATAAAGGTTTTGTTAATGCATCGAAATCTTAACGCAAACTGAAGTCAAACATTTGATTATAAAACAAAACAAAACACAAAAAAAAAAAAAAAAGATTTGATCTATACATCACTGTGTACCCCATACCACCGGGAAAATTGTTATTTATTTATAAACTCAGCCTCTCGACCCACCCGAGTCTGTTCACACTACGGCAACTTCTACAAACCTTACATTGCTTGGTAAAATCTTTTGCTGTATATAAAGGTTTTTAAATCATAATCAGACAAGAACATTTGTGATTCCATTACTACGAAAGCAATATATGTGTTTAATATTACACATTAAAGTCTGTAAAGTTAGGAAAGGCAAAATAACGCCAATCACATCTACTGTAGACTACTTATTGTCATTCAAAGTGGACCATTCGGCAAATCCATCTGCCATTTGGGTAGCGGCCTACTGGGCATTTATCCGGATACCCATAAAGTAACCCTAACTCTAAACAATTTATGGATTTGCCTCCCTTTAGTGAAAATGTCCAATAAACACCGACCCCCACTTTTCTCTTGTCTTATAACTACAGACGTGAAGACAAGTCAAGGCTATATTTTTACACAAGTCATTTAAATGAAGCCACTGGCACTGTTACGTACAATCGAGAGATGCAATATGTCATCGAAATTCGATTTCCTGTCGTGTAGACTGCGTCTGAGATTCTGCAGCATCGTAGGATGTTGCTTGGGATGAAAGGGGAATTATATTGATTTTCGCTGACAGAATTATTAGTATCATTTTTTAAAAATAAAAACATCTACCCGAATGATTATGGCTTACTTTATATCATACAGGTGAGTCATTAAGTACCCGAATGATTATGGCTTACTTTATATCATACAGGTGAGTCATTAAGAAGCTCGAACTTATAATTTACAGGTATTCCATACTAAAATTATTACGTCTTACTTATTATAATTATAATGTTATAACTCTGCTCTTACGCCAACACAAATGGTGTGTATCAGCGCAATGTTCAACACAGGAGCTGAACAGGGGGACAGTGACAAACAAGAGACATGGTGGACTCAGGCTAAGTTCTAGGGAGAGCTTTGTGTTCCGATGGTTAGATTTTCTTTATCTACGTTCTTTGTTATTTAGGTAATAAACTTGTGTGTAATTATTCATTGCCAGCATGTATTCACTCTGCTTCTTTTTGTCGTTCAAGGAATCTAACAATTTCAATTCTCTGAGCCAGTGGTTTGTCTGTCCTATTGTTCTTAAATGAGTTTGTTCCTAAAAGATGAATAAGAAATCTCTATCACCTTACCTCACGGTACAGAACATCGCAGGATATAATAGTGTTTTAGGTTCGTCCAGTTACAGTCTTGAAAGGAAAATTATTTTAAAACAAAAATGTGCGTTTTTTTTTTAAAATTTGTGCTTTTAATAATCTAGGCGTTTTAAAACCTACTAGTCGACCGGCGGCATATCATACGCCGCTATTTTCCAAGGCAGGCCTTAGGCACTGCAACATATGTGACCACAGTGGGTATCGCACTTTCTTTGGACCCGTGCTAATTTTTAGGTGTATAAATTATTAAATTGAACCATTTTATAAAACATAACAGATTTCCCGCGGCCTCTTGATTGACCAGGAGCCCCCTGGAAATCTCCTGAAATGTTATTAAATGCTATGCCGCCGGTCGAAAAAGTCCTGGAAATTTCCGGACATTATTAAAATCTTTTTAAAGTAAAAAAAAAAAAAATGCTATGCTATTTTGTGAATGAAAATAGTGCGGATTTGGATAGGCTATTATTTCCCATTCGATTCACACCATGTTGCGCCATGGGATCTTCCCATTTCCTTGTTATAAGTAAAAATGCGTGAATTCATGAATGAAAAATACTATGGATGGAGCTAAAAAAAAAAAGGCTAATTGACCTTAATTTACGCGATATTAAGAATATAGCTGCACTCATGTAACAATGCTTAAGAAAAACAAATTTGAATGTTAATTTGATTAAATGGACTATAATTAGTATGTTCATGTGCTAAAGCATAAAACTATACTTGCGAAGAGAAGTTCTATAATCTTCTTAGAGTTGAATTCGAGTTTTAGATCTAGATCTAGATCTAGGAACAGATTTTAGATGTATAAATTATTAAATTAAACCATTTTATAACATATAACAGATTTCCCGCTGCCTCTTGATTTACCAGGAGCCCCTGCGACGATATCTCCTGAAATGTTATTAAATATAGACCTACGAAAAAGTCCTGGAAATCTCCGGAAATTATTGAAATCTTTTGTAATTCAACAGTAGAGATATATATATATACATGTGTTTTCACGAAGTTACTTCCTTTTCCCGGTCTATTGATTTCTTTATGTGTCTATGCTATTTTGTGAATGAAATAGTGCGGTGCGGATTGGGTCCATGCACACCGTGGTGCGTGCGCCATGGGATCTTGCCTATTTACTTGTTGTTGTTGTTGTTGCATTGTGTTTTTGTTGCCGGTCTGACCTAATTCTTTTGAGAAATATAATATAGAAGATACAGATTTCTTCTTCAGCTTTATCTTTGTGTAGGGACAGTGATCTAGTGGTAACTTACTGGGCTTCTCAACCGAGATCGTATCTTGATGATTGCTGGGATTTTCATTTTCATGATCTTTTTGACGTTCCTGAGTCGACTTAAATGTAATGGGTACCTGGGATACGTTGTGAAAGTGTCGTCAGTTGTTCTGGTCACATGACACTCCTCCTCGTCTGCCTGGTGCTCAACACTGACGTCTCAATGCGTCATCTCTGAAGGAATGACCTGAGTCAGGTTAAATAAACAAAGAAATAGTCGGCTAAAGAAACAAAAAACAAGCTCTATACATCATCTGGCCTAATAGATATGCACGGTATGATAGGTTAAAATCATCAGAACCATATTGTTAGGTTCCCATTTTATTGGTCATTGATGTACCAGAGACGACTTATCTCTTATCTCTCCTCCCCCTTTTCTGGTTACTCTGCCTATCGGGGGCGTAGCTAGAAATTTTCCATCGTTTGGTGTACGGGGGGGGGGGCTTGACCTCTTTGCGTAATATTTAATTTTTAATGTAAAAAAAGTGATTTGGGCGGATTTTCAAATTCTGCCCCCTCCTCTCCCCCCACCCTAGCTACGACACTGCTGCCTATCGCAACTCTTCGACGTCTTAGTTTACAAGTGTATACAATTTGAGCCTACTTCAGTTTATTCTAAGTTCAATAATAGATTCTAAAACTGTGTATACAATTTGAGCCTACTTCAGTTTATTCTAAGTTCAATAATAGATTCTAAAACTGTGTATACAATTTGAACCTACTTCAGTTTATTCTAAGTTCAATAATAGATTCTAAAACTGTGTATACAATTTGAGCCTACTTCAGTTTATTCTAAGTTCAGTAATAGATTCTAAAACTGTAACTCTTAGGGAAAAAAAGGAGATATGTCCCATTCTTTGAGGACGTTTTTCCCAAACAAAAATGTCTAATGGTTCATAATTAATGACATCGGCTTCTGATTTATATTTCTGAAATGAAGGCGTACTTTTTTTTTTCCTTTCTCGACGTCGCCATGAAATTTAATGAGCAGAAAAAAGGTTCACTTAATTGCCTGCTATTTCGTCTCCAGAAATCGGTTTGAGTTTCCTTATAGCTCTACCCGCCTTTTTTCTATAACGTAGCCATAAATAATTCAAGAGAAACGTTTGTTATTGGCTAATAGCTTCGAGGTGCAGTCGGGTTCACTTCGGACTACATTTTCTGAGCGTAGTAAGAATAATAAAAGCAAAAGGTGCAAGGCTAAATGAAATGGATGAAAAAGAGCTATTTATGTAAACATTAAAAAAAAAAGGAAATTTGAAAGCTAAAGGTGAAGACAATTCTCATTCGATCAAGCAGAAATAATATTGTAATAACTTCAAGTGAAGGCAACTCAACGAGACATAAGATGTTTATTTACATGACATCACAGTAACACAAAACAACATCTTCATTTAGCACTGTTTCTCCATCTTGGCTCTAAACGTAGGCGGAAGTCGTTATTCTCACATGTCAATATCCTGTTCTAGTCCGTTCACTAGAAGTGCGCACCTGTGCACTAGTCTGAATGATGGTGCGCAAGTCAGAGTCATTACATTGCCCCCGTCTTAGCACTTTTCGTCCCGAAAAGAAACACTGCAGCTGAAGTTTAACAGTTCAGGTGGAGGTCGATCAGTGGGAGCCACAGGCGGTAGGTAGGGTGTTCCCCACAAAGCCATCCGCATTGTTTTCCTCCAGTGCCGCTTTCTCTTTCTCCAGTTGACCAGGCTGTTGTTGAGACGATGACGTGGCCGTTTGACACACAGAGAGATAGTGTCGAGCACTGTTTTCGTCAGCACAGCCGTTGATAGGACACGCTGTTTCAGCAGACCCTCCCGACAGACCCCTCTCATGGAAGCTGCAGGTTCACATGCAATCACGAAGCAAACAAAGTCCGATATGCCGCATTCATCCACAGCTAACAGTCTCACGTCCAGGAGATAGGTCTCCTCAAGTTCAAGTTGAAGATGTCTTCCTCTTGACAGCTCAGATTTAGAATGGGTTGATAGACATTCATCTATGCCAATTTTAATGATGATGGCAGAAGTACACATGCCTTGTTGATGGTTTTCTTGGCATCCACATTCCCTGTGTGATGCGCCGCACGTACAGTTCATGCTAAACATCTGGATGCAGTTGTCAAGCTTCAAATTTCTCTCACGAGCACCGGCAGATAGGCAGAGGTCTTTAAGGTCCATAGCAACAGACTTTGACGCAGACCCAACGTTGTCTTGATCTGTCCGGCTCATTGAGGTACTCGTTGTAAAATCAGGAACAAACGCTTCAGACACATAACAGACTTCAGCTCCTTCATTTGTCTCTTTTCTTTCAATTCGGTATATCCCATTGAGATCGTCGCAGCAATCGTTTTCACGTTCCTCGCCTTGAAAGTCACCCCCGTCAGACTTGCTCACAACACAGTCACAGACAGCGCTCCAATCCCCAGCGCCTACATCACCACTGTTTGTGCAGCCACAGTCCTGACCAGGCAGCTGCCCTTTCACAAGAGAGTTTATGCCTTCTTTCGGTTGCGACACCATTTGATCACTTTGGTCTGTTTGTTCTTCTACTTTCAATACACTTTCATCTACGTTCAACATTATATCCCTGCTCATGTTCCTCATCATGATCCTTATCGTGCTCAATTGTTCCTTAAATTGTTCCTTAAATTCATCCCCACACTCTTGGATCTTGCAAATGACATCCACAATCCCAGGTTCAACTTCGAACTGGTAGGTCTCCGGATCTTCATCTTCCTCAATCAATGCTTGTCGCAGACGAGCCGTAAGCCTTTCCTTGCTACCGAAGAGTTTTAAATCTCGGTCCCGAAGCTCTTGTCTCAGCTGTGTAATTGAGAGCTGATGTAATAGCCTCGAAAATGTCATTGTAATCAAAGCCTACCTCCTCTCGTTGAGTTGCCTATAATCCTCACTTCTGACGCCAATGTAATAACTTCAAGTGAAGGCAACTCAACGAGACATAAGATGTTTATTTACATGACATCACAGTAACACAAAACAACATCTTCATTTAGCACTGTTTCTCCATCTTGGCTCTAAACGTAGGCGGAAGTCGTTATTCTCACATGTCAATATCCTGTTCTAGTCCGTTCACTAGAAGTGCGCACCTGTGCACTAGTCTGAAAGATGGTGCGCAAGTCAGAGTCATTACAATATCTTAAACTCTATAACAGATTTTGTATGAAAGGTTGATGATTATTTTGGGGACCTTTTAGCACTGCAGAAACAAATTCCATTATTTTTTTATTTATTTAGTTCGAAAAAACTTAACGTCCTTGTTTAGTTTGGCTTGAAAATTTCCAATCTTGTTTAATTTGTCCGGAACCGCTTCCTTTTGTCTTTTTTTACACTTCCAATAAAACAGCCCCCATTAAACAACCCCCCTCACATTGTTTTAAGTCCATCAATTCAAGTATCTGTTACTTTAAATATAAACAGCCCGCCATTTCTCGCTTTCTTTCTCTCCTCTTCTCTTTATCTCATCTTCTCTCTCCTCTCCTTCTATCTCTCTCTCTCTCTCTTTCCTTCTCTCACTCTCTCTCTCTCTCACTTTCCTTCTCTTTCTCTCTTTTGAAATACTTTACTCTTTTTTTTAGGCGCGGTGACCGAGCGGTGGCCGAGCGGTAAAACGCTTGGCTTCTGAATCGTGGGTCCCGGGTTCGAATCCTGGTAAAGACTGGGATTTTTATTTCGGGATCTTTGGGCGCCTCTGAGTCCACCCAGCTCTAATGGGTACCTGACATTAGTTAGGGAAAAGTAAAGGCGGTTGGTCGTTGTGCTGGCCACATGACACCCTTGTTAACCGTAGGCCACAGAATCAGATGACCTTTACATCATCTGCCCTATAGACCACAAGGTCTGAAAGGGGAACTTTTTTTCTACTCTTTTTTAGACTTCGATTGCTTTATAACGCACTGTTTCCCCTTTCCTCCCCCTCCCCCACACGCAAACTTTGGCCTGTAAGTTCAAGTATCACTTTTTCCAATTCCCCCATATAACACAAAAACGGGTTTTTCACACAATCTCTGAATCTTTTACTACTTCTCAATTCACTATCGGAGGCACGGTGGCCGGATGGTAAAGCACTTGGGGGTCGCGGGTTCGAATCCTGGTATTGACTAAGAATTATATTTTTAGGGATCATTAGGGCGCCTCTGAGTTCAACCACTGACGTGGTTCTTAACAGTGGGCCACAGAATCAGATGACCTTTACATTATCTGCCTATAGACCACAAGATCTGAAAGGTGAGCTTTCATAAATACAGTTCAACATTAAAATATATAATGTTGCTTTACGTAGCTTTTCGGCGCTGCTCTCACGCACCGTCGATTTGTGAGTTTGTAGACATGTACTATTTACACTAGATTTTTTCATTTTTACCTATACTATTTTAACTGTAAATAGACCTTGAT
This sequence comes from Biomphalaria straminea, assembly GCA_021533235.1. Taxonomy (NCBI): domain Eukaryota; kingdom Metazoa; phylum Mollusca; class Gastropoda; family Planorbidae; genus Biomphalaria; species Biomphalaria straminea. The sequence continues at coordinate 30,656,393 of JADKLZ010000687.1, read as the reverse complement.
TTTAATGAGTTAATTGTATGGACTTTGACCTTTATATAGAGGGAGAGTGGTCCTTAAGGGACTGCGGGCACGACATGGCCTATACTGTGCCGATGTGCCTAAAACTAAAACTGAAACTAAACTAAAACTAAACTAAACCAATAGATCCTCCCCTTTTTTAATTGACCCACACAGGTTGCAACTTTGTTCTCGAGCTGACATTGTGCCACCATCACACTGGTCCACACTGGGGATAGAAAACCAGGACGGGAACTGGAGACATTGTTGATTCCGGCTAATTTGTAAGGAAGTGACTAAGGGAGAACTTTGTATCCTTGTTTTGTGTGTCTCGATTACTTGATTGACTTCATTTATTATTAAATCGGAGGCACGGTGGATGAGTGGTTAAGGAGGCACGGTGGATGAGTGGT
>JADKLZ010000687.1:30613705-30629235 GCA_021533235.1 Biomphalaria straminea | reverse complement strand
TATACACTGTAACAACACAACGTATACACTGTAACAACACAACGTATACACTGTAACAACACAACGTATACACTGTAACAGCACCTGACATTATTTACTACTAAGCTGCCGGCAGTGAGGACAGCGCTTCATGCCGTCACCTCGTTGATTGCGAGTTCGAAGCCGGCGCGCCATTCATCCCGCTGTAAGGTCTAAGGACCAGGATGTAAAATTTTTTTTAAGACACGTCTGAAATTCAGAGCTGACACAAACAAAAAAATCCATAAGGCTACAACATACGTGTTCACCAAGACCCTAATTTCTGGGCTAATCCTGACCAAACAATCAATCAAAGCCTGGGCTCTTTGGTTAGCTGGCTTTTTTTTTCTCTCTCTTCTTCCTCCTGTAAAGTGACATTGAATTAGTAGGACCAACTTCAACGCCTGGATCCCAGATTCTGTTACACAAGCTCATTAAAAAGCTCAACGAAAAGAAACGAAAATGCCCAAAGGGTCTCTACATTTAAATCAGGGCAACAAAACTTGGAGATGTTTAGTGAAGTCAGAATTCCTGAGTTTTAATCTTGAAATGATCTTTTCCTTTCTAAAAATAAAAGTTAAAAAAAATAGATTCCAATTTCCTTTTTTTTTCTGACAGATTTCAGAAAGCAGTTGGAAAAATAAAAATAAAACATAATATATTTTTTTAAAAGACAATTCCTTCCTTATATAGCTGATGGCTATGCAAAAGAAATGACATAATTTAAGAAATATGAATGACAGATATTTTAAAAAACTGAACCTTTTTTACCTTTCTTTCTTACCCATGATTTCTTTCAGAAATTGAAATCTTTATGGCAGATGATGTTAAGGTCACAGTTTCTTTGGCCAACGGGAAGGGTGTCGTGTGGCCAGCACAACGACCAACCACCTTTACTTTCCTCAAGTCAGGTATCCATTAGTGTTGGGTGGATTCAGATGCGCCCTAAAAATCCTGGTATTCAAACTCCCAGTCTTCACCGAGTTTCGAACCTAGGACCCCAGGTTCGGAGCCAAGCGAACCACTCAAACTTAACTACTCAGCCACCGGCCCACCCCTGTTATTCTATTAACAGCGCAGCTAATGATTTTATAAGGAAAGTGGACTGAACCGTCCTTGTTCGTACCTGTTAATTAAATAAATGTTCAACTCTTTACTGAATGCAATGAATCATTTGGGTCAATTCGGGAATTCCCGCTATATCCGTGTCAAAAAAACAACAAAAAACAACAAGATTACAAAGAGAGTTTTTGTGATACACAAACTCAGAGGCGGCCCCGTCGGAGTCGGATCCCTGTCAGATCCGCCTATTCGCAAGATGTTTCGGATTTTCCTTCTTAGTCCCTGGCTCAATTCCTGCATGCTCCCATCCTTAAACTATCGCAATATTTCTAAAAGAACAGTAAAGGTTAAATCATATTTTCAAAAGTCTTTAGTTTTTTTTTTCTAACCGTGACGGACAGACCAACCAACAGACAAAACGCACAAAAATATGCTTATTTCATTCTAATGGGGGCACTAAACAATTTAAAAAAAAAATCAGATTTAAAAAAAAAAAAAATAAATTAGTTTAGAATCATGTCATTGCCGGGCTTTACGCTAGTACACGAAAGCTGCTGCTAAAAGTTCATTTTAAAAAATGTGCGTTATATCTATCTACCAAAAGCATTTCTTATAGTGATATTTCCTCCCTTACATTTACGTAATTGTTTTAGAATTGGTGTTTTGTCATTAAAAAATCGCTCGCATAATTAATTTTATAAATTAAACGGTTTGCTTTTAGAAAACTAAAAGTAGCCGTTACACCTAAACTTTTCAAGCCGCATTTGATGGTGAAATAATATTTTTCGTATCTCTTCTAGTTTTGGCGCCCTAAGTGTGACAGACGGACAGACGGACATTTTGCACAAAACTAATAACGGCTTTTTCCCCTTACGGGGGCCGCTAAAAAGCCAAATTTAACTTTAGCGGAATATCTTTTGAAAAATTATATAGGCCAAACCATAGTTATCAATGTGTGGCCAATTACGTATTTTTTTTATTTTTTTTACCGAAGATAGATCTATACATATAGTATCATTCCTAGGAAAATCGTATTAGCTGTTTCCGAAATGACCGTCCGCCAAGTGTCCAAAATTTATTTATAGCCTAAAGAGAAAGCAAGTTAATAGTTGGAATGGAAAAAAAAATGTATTGACAAACACATACTGAAACAAATATCCATCATAGATTTATAACAAAGGCTACTAAGAATCTCGACTATTTGCATAATGACGTCACTTCCTCTAGGATAAAGAGTAATAGACATTAATATTTCCTTACAGAAAAAAAAAATAAAAAGGAGAAAGGGGGGGGGTAGTAAGAAAAAAAAAATCTGATGTTCAAACACAGACAAGTAATTGGTATCCTGCGACCAGTCTGTCTTCCTCGGCAAACACCATAAAACACCGATAAAACGAAGAGCAATGAAAAGGATTGCTATATTTGTAGATGTTACTGTACATGTTTTGGATCGCAAGCTTACAACTATAGCAGCGATGAAGCGAAAAGGCTGCTGTGCCATGTTCTAGAGGAGATCCTTAAGGGTGGGGTGACAAATATGGAGGACCCTTCTAGACCTCGCCCCTGAGATGGTCCGGATATATGGAGATTATTTTGTCAGCATCAGCTCAACATACAAAATGTAAGTCTTCTGGGACATAGCGTAATGGCGTGTCCCAATACGAAAACCATTATACCAAACATACACATGTTACTCAATCTTGTTGAAGCCTCTCCCGCATCTATACCAATTATCGTTAAAGCTAATAGCATGATATTCTGGGTAAGAGTTAGCGTAAGATATAGAAATCGAGCTTTGTTTAATCTCTCTCTATATATAATTCTCTTCGTGACCCAACCATACAGGACTCCACGGTAAAAAAAAGTCAAGGAAAGATAACACTTTTATATCTGCATGTCGGACTAGAGTTACCCCACGTAACTTTCGCGGTGACAGAGAGCAAGGCTAAGAAAAAAAAAAGAGGGGGGGGGTTGCGCGAATGCTAAGCCGCTGGTCGGCTCGTGGTAATATTAATAATAATAATAATAATAATAATAATAATAATAATTAATAATAAGGTTTGTCTTCAAGTCCGAAGATTAATGAGGAATGTAGTATTTTCCGGTTCTATGCCGCCCCAGCTCTGCATATGTAAATATAAAAAAAAAAGGAAACTACTCGTACTGCTCAAACCACACATTTGAAAGTTCGCTCATTGGGGTCACGAAATATCCAGTTACCTTTGACCTTTCAATAATCTCCCCGCCACCCTTGCGAAACTCTATTTCCCGACTGTAAAAAGCTATGCGAGTAAATGTTCACGCCGCCATTTCCCCATCTCCCCCCAGGCATTACGCTGAGGGCTTTTATTTTTACCGCAGTGCTCATAAAAAGTGTGAGTTTATCGTATGGCTCTTAAAATTTTGTCCCAGTTGGCTCTAGGGATCAATCGTAAATTTGTAACATTCCATCGAAACAATGGCAACAATGATAAATCGTTCTTGGTACTTCTATTTTTAAATCTCGATATTTCGAGTGGCTGAAAATAATTACACGATGTCGTTTCTGAGGAATACATTCTTGTAATAACTGACATAAAAAATAGAATTACATAATTATCGAATTGGAGGTTTCATATCTAGTGCCCTGGTCAGGACGTGCCTTTATTTCACTGTATTTAATTCACGATTTTCTCTCATTAAAAATGTGGTCATTTCTATGTGTTACACACCGCCTGTTTGTGCGTTATGCGCGCTGGACTGTCGTTAGGACTTCTCAATGGATCTGGGTTCATACCCTGCCCACTCCCATCCCCCGTCGTCCTGCGGGAAATAAATTATCTTCCCCTCTGAAGGAACATCCGAAACATTTACAAACAGCGTGAAGATTCTTTTATAAATGTAGGGGGTTAATTAATTGATTTATTAATTTGGATGGCTGCCTGGTCACGTGGTATGCGCTCTGGACTTTTGTCTCGATAGTCTCTGTCTCGAACCCCTGTCCCCCCCCACCCTGTCTTGCGGGAGGTTTTGGCTAGAGCGTAATAATCTTCCAACGCAAGAAACGTGTAAAGTCAAACATATAATATAATTGCGATTTCTATCTCACACTGACAAGAAGAACTAAATAGAGGTCTCTTGAGAAAAGATCTATCTATTAAGTATCTCAATGTGGGAGAAGTGCCTTAATGTGGGCTTACGAGCTTTAGAAATATTTTTAAATAAAAGCGTGGTTATTTTTAAATAAAAGCTGGACATTAGCCGTCTCGCACGGAAATTTTATGAAAAGCGTGAGAGACGGTCCAAAGCGGGACTGTCACGCTTAGAACGAAACGACTTGTCATCTTACTAAAACTATATTAGACTCTATCCTTACAAGTCTTTATTTTTGGACTTTGTTGGATGTAGACCAACACGAGCTCAAAGTGTTAAGTCATTGAATATAATAGGCTTCAATTGCATTCATAGTTCTTATATTCTAGATATAGAAATATTTTAATATCACATTATAAATAAGCTTGCATCTAATTGATCCTACACCTTCCTTGGGCCATCCATTACACTTCCTTTAGAAGTGACTAGACTTTACGAGGGAAATAAGTCAACCAAGCAAGGATTACGGAAGCCAAAGCCAGACTCTATTAACAGTAATAATTAATTAACGGATAATATGAAAATTGTGAATGAGTTATTGAACCATGACCTAAACCTGTTAACCCAATTAGGTCATCGGTTGACCAAAGTGTCATACCAATTAAAATAATGGCTCTAAAGTAAACACGCCTTCGGGCTATTGACCGAATCGCCCCGCAACTTCCGTTCTGGCGAAGCTTTATGGCGTCCTTTCTTTTGAAACCTTTAGTTTCAGTACGTGCACCTTCTGGACTCGGCGAGTGGAGAGTTCATGATAACTAGGTCATGATAACTAGGTCAGGATAACTAGGTCATGTCAAGGACGCTCAATTGAATTTAAATCGTTAAACTAAAAAAAAAGCATTTAAAATTATCATCATCATCCTCCTCTTCCTGCTCCTCTTCCTCCTCCTCCTCCTCATCATCATATATTCACCAACATATCATTATCAACATATCATTATCAACATATCATTATCATATCATTATCATATCATTATCATATCATTATCATATCATTATCATATCATTATCACATCATTATCATATCATTATCATATCATTATCATATCATTATCATATCAAATCATTAACATATTATATCATCATTATATCATAGTATCATTATTTCATCTCCATTTCATCTTATTCATCATATCATCATTATCATCATCTTATCATCATTATATAATCATCGTATAATCATCGTATCATCATCATCATCACATCATATCATCATTATCAACATATCATCATAATATCACCATCATCATATTTACATCATCTTATCGTCATCATCATATCATCTAATCATTATATTATCATCATATCATCATCATTATCATCATCATCATCATCGTCGTCATCATCATAATCTGGACCATCATTTTTATTTCTACTTAATATATTTTTTACGAATATTTTTATTTCTTCTAAAATGTTTCGAGCAACACCCACCCTACCCCTTCCTCGCATTGTCGCCTGTCAACCCTAATGTACTAAGACCCAAGTCTCTCTGTTAATTTCAGTTGCAATTCACATGGTTAAAACATATTGATCAAGCACTCAATTAATCACTATGGCAACTACAAACATCTGTAACGGAACGTTTTTGTGAACCAACACAATTTTAACCATAGGTTTATAAGTCAACATGCTTTTAATTTAGAAATAGTCCACGAATAGCTAAAGTGGCCGATCGCAGCGTAGATGGATGTAATCCTAGCCATTTTGTTTACAAAGCTTATATCAACTTACTCTGTCTGTATGTCTGTCTGGTAAAATGTTTGCACTAGTTATTTCTCCCACACCCAATCTTGAATCAAAATGAACCTTTACACAATTATTATTAGCATAAACAAGTCATGAATCTTTTTTTTAAAAGCAATTAGTCAATTAGTTACTAATAATTAATTATTTTGTTTGAGACTATCATTATTCTCAGATACGGCTGCATATGCAGGGTTTCGTCCCTTTAAATACTTGAACACGTTATATCTTTCAAACCTATTCGCAGATCAAGTTTAAACTTGAAAACAAATATTTATTATACCTAACAAAACATAGCATAAAATTTACAGACTAGTCAATTATTAGTAAATTTGTATTTTGCATATGTCAAATAAGAGAAATAATTTCTACATTATTGAGAAATATAATTTTAAGTTCGGAGTTAATGCCCTGAGATAAGCTATGTTTTTTTCAAAGTTTTGTTTTTGTACATTTTTCTTGTTTAGCTTCTTGGCTTGAACTGTTTGAGTTTTTTAGTAAGCTAAAGACCTGACTTGACCCTGTTAAAAGGACCTACTATCATACAGCATAGGAAAACGATGCTGGCCGCCAAAAATTCTCTTAAGTCACTCACAAAAAATTATTTGTTACAAAAAACAACTAGATTGGGAAACGTTTATTGCGACACTAATGTCTAGTCATGCGTAACGTGTCAGTTTAGACCAGTCTATCAGAAAATGTTAACTGAGAGAAGAGAGACACACTCACGCAGACACACGCGGACACACTAGTGAAGAGGAACAGAATGCGCCAGGAATCGAACCTGTCATAAAGATGAGTCGCTATCCAAGTGGCTTGCCTGGTCGCCCTTTCAGCCAGATTTATTACATTACACGCTGGAGCGATGTTAAGATGACATGTAGGTAACCTGATCCCTATCTTTCCAATACAAGCCACTGATTTTACTGTCTGCTGACTTGCTGGGCAGTTTATCTGACAGGAAGGTTCTCAAACCATCAACGTGATATACACTTCGTTTCGGAACTGTCCGTGAACAAAAATTGTCACCTTTAAAAGAACTAGTTAATAGACAAAAAATATGATGTCTCATAATTTAAAAATGAAAAATAAAATTCGTTTTAAATAGAAATAAATTTTTTTTAATTTATTTTTTTTTTTTGCAAATCTAAATTTTATTAACAATTTATGATTTTACAGAAAAAAAATAATTAAAATTATATTATTCAAAGTATTATAACCCCATTATAAAACTTAAAATAAAAAAATTATTTCGTTCAAACCAGATATCCAACCCACGATAGTATCATTAATATGAACGTGTATTTTTACCAATGAAGTCAGCTGGAATTCATACTTTCATGATTATTTATTGATATTGTCATTATATGGCCATCTAGATCTAATACTAGACTTTCGTCTTCTGATTTAGAAATCTTAATATCTAGTCTAGATCTTGATCTACTTCTAGATCTAAATCTAGATGTAATGCAATGTATATTTACTTAAAAAATATGAGTAAAGCTCAAAGCTTGAAGAAGCAACTTTAGATTTACACTGTAATCGTATAATTTCAGTTCGGTACACTATTCCAACCACGACAGGCCGAAGTTTTCTTTTTTTTTTTTGGTGAGTCTCGTCAAGCTAAATTTAACTTTCTTTTCTTTTTTTTTTTTTTTACTTTGAAAAACCATAACAATCAAACTAGAGTTTTCGCCATGTGACCGACGAACTAGTAATTCTTTTCTCAGCGATATACATCAAATTTTTAGAAAAATCGGGAGAGCTGTGATCTGTGATTAAGATGAGCTCTCCAGGTTCCTGCATCCAGGTTCCATGAAGTTCGACTTAAAATAGAGTTAAAGTAATAAACTGTGTATGAATTTCTTTAATCCGTGTATTATTCATATCAATTTAAATCTGAAATTATTCATAACAATTACGTTAATATCTTTTTAAATTCCGTTTTGGTCTCCAAAAGTGACGAATTTCCTCCCTTTTTTTCTTCATCTCTTTCTGGGTGCGTCGTCATGTCTAGTTCTCCAGTCTCTAAATACCCTCCAGCCCTGTCAAACACAGCATTTCTAAAGACTTACTCCTGAACCTTATTTGGACAGCGTCCTCCTGCGGACTCAGTCCATGTTAGTGGTCCCAACTATAAGAACTAACTCCTCCCCTCTCCTCTTCTCCACTTTTCTCTTATGTTTGGCCCCCCGTTAGTCGTTCTCTTAGCATCGAGGGTGTCAAACGTTCTATTTTTAGTCCCTGGCCAATGGGGGGCTTTGGTGACCTGCGAGTATCGGATCTAATAGGAAAAGGATTTCTTTCGGGTGAAAATCGAATCTTTGTCCAAACATTAGCGAGTCCGTAACTGAATGATAAAGTGCGGGCCACTGTCGGCCTAGTACTCGTACTCGGCGTTGACTCAAGCAAATGTGAAATCGATTAGACACCTCATTACATGTACGTTTTAAAAACACCGGAAGTTGACGCGGGTTGTTGCAGACGAAGAGATTGTAGAGGTTTTTTTGAGACTCTTTCTTGCCAACTTGAGGAAGTTTTTTTCAAGTGCTCGTCAATTTAAGATACAACGTGTGCTGGTTTTTATAGAAAAAGAAAACTAACAACTTTAACAACGTGATTTTTAAGATATAATTTTAACAACATTAAAACTAAGACTAATGGTTACTAAATAGACCAAGCGATCGTCCATTTAGGACTTTTATTACATTTATATTTAGTACTAATTGGTAAAAAAAAGTTGAATAGGATTAAAAGTTAGGGTTAGAAAATGAAAAGATCGACAATCGGAGATTTTAAAGATCATTTTTAAACCAATTACAATATTTAAATGAAAATTTTCTTTTTCTTTTACGCAATTAGTTTTGGTTCTGATAACTAAAAATCGTTATAAATAACTTGAAATCTCGTAAAAGAACATTCTTACCAAGTCTTAGTGTCTTGCCTAGCGTCAAAATACAATCGTGTTCACCTTGTCGAATGTCCAAGTACGGTCGAGCTTGACCCATTTCTGACACTTTGACCAACACAAAGGACACTACCCAGAGAACAGGAATGAGAGATGACCCTTATCCGATCCCTCTTTCCGTTCCCCGTATACTAGATGATCATTTAATGTGAGCCAATATCATAAATTCCTCCTCCCATCTGGAGTCCTAGAAAACAATTGGTTCCCCCTTGCTCCTAATATGTATCTCCACTAGCCAAGGGAGGGCTATCACTGCGCGTATGGCCCCACGCTGGGGCACGGCCTTGCGGATAAATTAGTTAACGAGCCTTTCTTTTTTTCCTCTTTCTGTACAATGCCTGTTCGCAAGATCTTGCCTTGGAATCCCTCTGTACAATGCCTGTTCGCAAGATCTTGCCTTGGAATCCCACAGGACGCAGTGGTCTATAACAGTTAGCCTACCCGTTTGGCCTGAAGGACGTTTCCACATGGGTTGCTATGCTGAGTCTCGTTACCTAGCAACGAAGTTGTAGCTCCTGAAAAGTTTCCCTTCATTCATTTTGTGATACTCAGAGATATTCATCTATGGTGGGAAAGACTGAAAATAGTGTTATAACCCTATTGGCGGCGCAAAAGGGTTAACAGTGTGATCAGCTGATATTTTTGACACAGGCCAGCTAAACAGTTAGTGTGCTACATCGCAGGGCAAGGCATGAACTTTGCACGTGACCACTGTTATGGTCATCTGATCACAGGCCAGCGTGTACGAGAGACAGTGTGTAAAGCAAGGCAGTTCAAGACAGGACACGGGGGAGACCAGGTCTGTTAGTCTCCTGATGAAGTCGGTCCTGGTCGAGTCCTGAAGTGAATGTACGTGTCCAGAAGAGATAGAGACAGTAGAGTTTAGTACGGTGATGTACAGTTTAGCATTTGTAGCTGTTGATGTTGCCAATTGTGTCATATTGGCTGTTTTAATTTACCATTATTAAAGTACCAGATTATTTGGAGCTCTTGTTGTCAGTTTCTTTGATGTGTTGTGTTATGTGTTTAGCAGTGTTTACGGAAGCCTGAGATAGGAATCTGAGATTCGTAACAATAGCTATTAGTGTGTTTGTGTTCATTGAAAAGAATATACTACGTTTTCTAAAAGTAATACTATTTTTTTTTTGCCCTTCTTGGCACTGCAGAGTCCAATTTCTAGGCTCTTCCGTTGGCAGGTCAATTTTGTTTCTATTTAGTTGGAAACTGTTAAAAAAAAAACGTCCCTGACATTGTATAGTCTATCGGGGAAATCCCCAGTATGACAATGAATGTCTTTTTCTACTAAGATCTCTGCCTCGTTCTGAATTCTATACTGCTTAGCGCTTTGTTATCGGGTCAAGCTGCTAGCAAGGTATTGCAGCAGTCATGGCGGGAAAGTATGAATGTCACAGCTGCCTAGCATTGTTAAGTTAACCAAAAAAAAAGATGCTTAAAATTACTATACATTTTCTTTAATATAAATGTGGTATGTGTTAGTGTTCCCGAGGGGGGGGGGGCAATTTTTCTAAAAGTAATTGATACTAGGTTTGTATGGTGATTTTGTGTTGAACACAGCCCCCTCAGACCAATTTCCACGTGCCTTGCTACACATATGCAATGACCCTTGACCCTGCTTCTTCCCTTCTAATCCTCTTAGCGTGATTGAACAACAAGCTCAACACCCGCCTAATTTTTTTTAACAAGAAACTCATCTTCCATATGGCATCAATGCTTGTCATTGGTTCGTAGCATCCAGACAGGGCTTGCTCTCAAGTAGAGGTCCGAGTAAAGACTGAGTTTTGATCAGAGCCGGCCCTAACGATTGCGGGCTCTATGCGAAACGGATTGCGCGGGGACCAGTCTGGTAGGGATAAGGATAATAAGTGAAAATAAAGATTTTTGTATTAGAAAATAAATTCATCCTGCATTTTATTTATTCTTTGCTAAGTGCAATATCCTATGCCAAAGTGGGAGTCGAACACATAATGAGGTTGTGACAGAACGTCACATGAGGTTTGAGAGAAGTGTTCTTCAGCAAAATGAACTACGCTTACCAAGAGTTGCGATGGCATGGGGGCCAATACGAGGAAAGCGCAAACAGGGACTTCCTCGTATAACTTGGCGCCACACCTTCATGGAGGACCTCAGAGCAGTGGAAACCAGGTCAGAGTAGGCTTTAGACATTGCCAGTGACAGATTTTTGTGAAGACAGCTTGCCGCCCAATGCACCGTACGGCGAGGAAGAACCTAAGTCTAAGTAAGTCTATCGTACAATATCATCATCAAATTAACTTGACGAGTCTTGCGATTAGCAAAGTTATACAACATGTCATCAAAATTCTGCTTGCTACATAGATCAAGCTCAATAACTAAATCTACCTAATTGTTTAATCTATTTTTTGTGAAATGTTGACCTCAAGTAACAGAATGAGATCCTTATATGACAATTGTGTCTTTTTTTTTTCGGGAGATTTTTATGATATCGGTAGATTTTCATGAGACTGAAAAATCAGGAGGTAGGAAAATCTGTAATAGAAGTTATAATGGTTTAATTTTATAATATACACCTACAAATAGCACGAGGTCTATGAAAGTGCGGGGCCCACTGCGGCCTTGCTTTTGATGGACCTAGCGTTTTATACGCTAAAATAATGCGACTTTTCTAAAATTTAAACCGTTTCTGTATAGCTTGAAATCTGTGTAACGAGGTAAGGGGTTAAACATCATAAGCGTATTCTATTTAAACAATCAAACAGACAATTTATTAATCTATCTATCAGTCTATATATCTATTTATCTATCAGTCTATCTATCTATCTATCTATCTATCTATCTATCTATCTATCTATCTATCTATCTATCTATCTACTCTGCAACAGACTACGCAGAAGAAAAAAAAACTATTGATATGATCAGATGCAACTATTGTTCTAGTTTATAACTCTTCTACAAACACAATAGTTTAACTATTTAGGTATCAATCTTTATTCTGTTTTCCTAACAGTTCAACAAAAAATGTCTAAAACATGATACAGAAGTGTGTAAGTTGATAGGAGGCTTTCTTTAAAAAGCTTCCTTATGTAGACCTTCAGCTTGCCTCTCGCAAGCGTCCAATGACCACAGTAACTGCTTAGAATGCGAGCGAGCTAAGGCGCCACTTTCCCAGTTTGATGTGATCGTTTATTGAAAGAAAGGTCAATGTCTGTCGACTGTCAGATCACATGTAAGTGACGTCATATGTTGTCATTCCCGCAATCTGACACTGACAGTTCGATCTATAATCAGTGCATGCTGTCGCGCGTGATGGGCCAACTTGAACGAATATTTTCCTTTATATAAGCGTTCCTTTTGTTCACAATTTAACTACATCTTTGTCCAGTGGAACTGCAAGACATTAGGGGATGAAACCAAGGCTTGATCTAGGGGCTATGGTGATGATAGTCTGAAGTGTATGACACTCGACCAGGCATTCGGGTTCATACCCTGCCTGCTGCCATCTACCGTCGTCCTGTGGGAGGTTAAAGCTTGGAAGTAGAGTATCTTCAACTCTGAAGGAACACCCGAAACATTTGAAACATTTGACAAACAAAGCACAGTGATACATGCAATATAAAGCAATAAAACAGTCTATACATGAAATTGACCATTATGTAGCTGGAATTATTCTGAGAACTGATCAACAACATTTACAATGTCTTGCTCGGTCTTTCTTTTAGAATATTTTTGGAAAGTCTTCTTTTCAGAAACTTCCACTAATTCAAGATGATCAATGTCGGTATCGCCTAACTGTAAAATTGCAATGATCAATGGCGTCTTGTCTACGTGGTTAAGAGCTTGACTTTCATATCTGGGGTACTGGGATCGAATCTCGGTGAAGACTGATATTGAATTTCGAGTGGGTAAAGTAAAGGCGGTTGGTCATTGTGGTGGCCGCATGACACCCTGCTAGTTAACCGTTGGCCTAAGAAACAGATGACCTTCAAATCATCTGCTATTCAGAGTCTGAAAGATACATATCTATTATAAGTTGCCTTATTATTTTTTTTTTTCAAAACTTATATCTGAGTCACGTCAGATATTCAGGAATAGTTCGCATGTCTGAGCATTAAAATCTCCAGTTTTTTTATATCTAAATTTTAGGGGAGGAAAAGGGGAAGTAACCATGGAGGAGGGACATAAACGATCTCTCGCTAAATGACGAAATAAATCAGGTGCTTTTTGATATGTCTATCTCATTCCAGGATGTTTTTTGATTGACTGGATTGTCTTCCCGCTTCTGGATGAGTTATCTTTCTGTTTCCTTGAGCTGTGTTATGTCAGCGTGTGCTTGTCACACACCGGACACGAGTTGTCTGCAGACTATATCTGAATTATCCTCTCTTTATAGCCATCACGTCTTCCTTGAAAAAAAAAAATCTCCAAAAATATACTGACTGAACTTTTAGAACTTTACATGTTTTGATCTTAAAGATTAAAGTTTCAATCCATTAATATACTTAATGAAAACTGAAAGAACTTACAAGCTAATATATCTCCAACAAAATATTTATTACATATTATTTTTTTATTATTAATAAGTATATATCATCGATACTTTTAGTAATATTTCAAATTTAAATTTCTTTACATTTTTATATTAGCAGCTGCAAAAAGAGATTTGCTACAGTAAGCACACAATTTGCAGACGACAACAGTGACTCCCTGTATTACTATTTGTGTCCTTTATAATTTATAAAGCATCGTCTTTTAAAAAATAAATATATATTTCTTTTGAATGGTTTCTAAGGATGCTAACATTGTTATTAGAATAGAAGTGACCATTACGTGTAGCTCTCTAGTTAATAAAGGTCATCTCATCTCCTTATCATGTATATTTGTACTATGCTTATATCAATTCAATACGTCTGTATGTCTGTCTGGTACAAATTTTGTACACGTCATGTTTCCCGTACAAAAAAAATGAATAAAAAAACAAATTAACCGATTAATTAATGTATTGGTTATGTGATTAATTTATTTTGATTAAAAAAGTAAATAGATCTTACAGTATTGAGATGCATGTCTGTAAATGTGCAGCTCGTTCCTATAAATAAGTTGTTTTTTTAAGTTATGTTTTTTATTTTATTTTGATTGTTTTTCAGTTGTGACAAGACTTAGAACAATATTGTTTTTCAGTACTTAATATGGTTCGTATATATAACCCATCCTCGTTGAATGACCTCTGTGTCAGAGTGGCGTTAGTTTCTTGAATGTTGCATTGTTTTATTACTTGTGGGCTCTTCTAGCCTATAAATAGCACTGCATACATCGGGTTTAATGATTCATACAATGAACTCGATATTTAATTGATTGAAATTCATTTTAAAATTTTCAAAATTAATCAACAGAATAATGAATACCACTGCAGACGTTGAGATATATTTTGAAATGGATGACTGCCTGGTCGTGCGGTATGCGAGCTGGACTGTCGTTCGCTTGTCTCAGTGGTCTCCGGTTCATACCCTGCCTGCTGCCATCCACCGTCGTCCTGTGGGAGGTTAAAGCTAGGAAGTAGATTATCTTCAACTCTGAAGGAACACCCGAAACATTTGAAACATTTTACAAACAAAGCACAGTGATAAATACAATATAAAGCAATAAAACGGTGTAGACATGAAATTAACCATTATGTAGCTGGAATTATTGTGAGAACTGATGAACAAGATTTTATATGTCTGGCTCGGTCCTTCTTTTAGAATATTTTGAAAAGTCTTTTTTTTTTCAGAAACTTCACTAGTTCTTGACCCCTTCTTCAAGTATTCTTTTATGCTGGACTCTTGTATTTCTGGAATAAAACAATTGGTCAAGGCCAAGATCTAAACTTTAAAATATTTTTTTTCTTTTGACCTAGTTGTTGACCCTGCCTCCTGGACCGAATGGACATTTGATCGAGACAGTAATTCTTATTCCAGTATATTATATTCCATTTTCTGGCCTTCATGCACAGACGAAATTGCACAACGGAAACGTTACGTACCATTGATACATTTTCCAAACCCGGGTTGAACCCCAAACCTCTTCCATGTTCATTCAGTGCACCAGCTTTCTTTACTGAACTTCAGGGCCAGTGAATCGAGTTATCTCATGCCATGTAAAATATAAATGCCATAATCTCATTTGATACAACAAATTTTCTTTTCTTTTTTTTTTAAGCAAAATCAATTTTTCATAACCCTTAAGCATCAATTTTTTCCCATTGCAATACGTATTCTATCAATGTGAACATCCTCAATACTGATGGTTGGGACCTCTGTAAAAAGAACAGACTGTCGAACGGCCTGAATAAACAAATTTATTTTTTTTTTATTTCTCTCTTCATTCCCAGCGTTCCTTTGCCAGTTGTAGGAATGTGCTCCATGGAGAATTTTAAAATTTATCCCAATAAGTGTATGCATAAAGAAAGAAAAAAAAAATGTGTTACCAGACTCGGAAATTGTGTTTGCTAAGAATGCGCGGCATCTTTTATTTTCTCTGTATATGGATATCAGAACAGAGAGGGAGAGAGAGAGAGACGGAGAGAGGCAGTTAAAGGGAAGGAGGCAACCAGACACAGATAGGGACA
>JADKLZ010000687.1:30586297-30602322 GCA_021533235.1 Biomphalaria straminea | reverse complement strand
TTTCCATGATGTCCGACCTACGGACAGTCTGTTTCCATGCTGTCCGATTTCAGGGACAGTCTGTTTCCATGCTGTCCGATTTCAGGGACAGTCTGTTTCCATGCTCTCCTATTTCAGGGACAGTCTGTTTCCATGCTGTCCGATTTCAGGGACAGTCTGTTTCCATGATGTCCGATTTCAGGGACAGTCTGTTTCCATGCTGTCCGATCTACGGACAGTCTGTTTCCATGCTGTCCGATCTTGGGCTATTTTGTCCCTCATACCTTCATTGTTCTCGCTTGCAGACATCTTCTATTGGTTTGTCTTAAGCGGACCATGGTTCGACTCCTTTCCCATGGTCAGCATAAAGGATGACTTTAGGAATTCTTCCATGAGGCATGTGGGTGACATGTCCAAGCCAACGTAGTCTTCTCTGTGTCAGCGAGATACTGTGCATATAAATCATTAGACCAGTGATGCCCAAACTACGGCCCGGGGTCCAGATCCGGCCCGCGACGTGGTTCAAACCGGCCCGCCAAAACATCAGCACAAAAGGTAGGAAATACAAAAAATTAAACGGTTGAAAAATGTATTTTCTCTATGCTAGAACTTTTTCTTTGATGGATTTCATTCTAATGTAATATTCATGTTAATTTTTGTTTTCTATAAGAACACAAGTTTTTTTTTTCGGCGACAGGAATTAATTAGAGTCTAGGATATTTCCGCGGTTGTCTTGAGCATGATTGGTGCTGTTCCATGTAACATTTGTACGTTTTTGTAATGGGATGGTCGAAGAAATGAAATTTGGATGTTGAAACTTCCAGGAAAAGTGGATACATCTTTATTTTTTGTGTAGAACATAATAAGTTAATATGTTTGATCTGTAAAGTAATACATAAATGCATTCTAAAACAACCCATTATAAAAATATGGAGGCTTTGTTGGCTTGAGCCGCTAAGAATAGAACGCAAAGTTACGTCAAGAGTTAAGTAGAGTTTTACGATTGGTGAAAATATTTACCAAGAAGTCAAGAGATGAGTTAACTGTAATGGAGGCTACAGAGTTGCTCACATTTAAGAAGAGAAATGAAGCCTAAAAAAGTGACTGCTAGCAGGGATAAAATCAAATTGTCCAGAAAACAACAACAAAAACCAGTTGTAGCTTTCAGTCTTTCTGGCATGACAATTGTAAAACGAGTGGACGATGTTAGTGAAAATCTCAATTCAAAACTAAATGACAGAGCAGCAGAATTTGAAATCATTTTCATTGATGGGTATGATCACAATGTTTACAAGAACTCAATTTAGTGGGATTTTACAATTTTACATAATTGACTTATGGGTGTATACATGGGATTGTGATAAAACTATTTAACATGTTTTAGTCTCCATAGCTTTTTTTTTTATCTTTCGTTACTGTGGCCCGCGACACGAGAGTTGGAAATTAATATGGCCCGCGACACGAGAGTCGGAAATTAATATGGCCAGCGACACGAGAGTCGGAAATTAATATGGCCCGCGACACGAGAGTCGGAAATTAATATGGCCCGCGACACGAGAGTTGGAAATTAATATGGCCCGCGACACGAGAGTCGGAAATTAATATGGCCCGCGACACGAGAGTCGGAAATTAATATGGCCCGCGACACGAGAGTCGGAAATTACTATGGCCAGCGACACGAGAGTCGGAAATAAATATGGCCCGCAGGCCGTTTAGGGATGGGCACCACTGCATTAGACTATAAGAGTTAATATAACCAGTGTTAATTACCTTGTGACCTAATCCAATTCATGAATTAAAAGTATAAACCTTTGAAACTAAGCAGTTCTTTATTGTTACAAAGTTGTCTGATTATTATAGAATATTCACTTCATTTGGCATTCTCTAAACAGATTTGTGATCTATAGTTTATTGTTGATGCTTAGATCAATTTCCGGCTGGTAATAGAGAAAGGGCAGAATTTCATGCTATCGAAACTGAGTCTGCTCTTAAAAGGGGCTGAATAGAGACGGATTCTTGAAATTTGGTTCTAGATTTATCTACCTTTCTTTACGAGCGTGATCTTTTTTATAGCACGGTCGCTGCAATAGGTGGGTGCAATATTGATCTTTTATCTGACCTCTGACGGTGTCGATATATAAAAAGATAATGAACGTACAAACCTCGCTTGCTTCATAATCACAGGTAACACCGCAAGAGGCTGAACATTTTTATCATTTTTTAAGTGATTAATACATTTATTCAACCTTTGATTGTTATTAATCCTTAATTAACTTATATCCAACTATATCAAGAGGCCCGAACGAGACTCTGGCCCCGAAACCCTCCTATAGAACAAAAACTAAAAAACTATACGGAGAACTGCCTGATCTGGAAACCACTGCGCGGTTCATCTGATATAAGATTACTGATCTAAACACTCCATGTAAGCACTCCACTACCTATAAAATGCTTCCTAATGGCATGCGTCTCAAATAGCCTCTGACAACCAGTCCAACTCCCGGCCTTCACGTGTGGCTCAGATATTGAGTCCGGCGGAACTGTTCTTACTAACAGGAGAAGGGGCACAGGCGAGTAACTGGCGCCTTAACCAGTAAGCTTCGGGCAGGAGGGGCTCGTTAGCCATGGCTGGCTACCCACCTAGGAGAAGGAAAACTCTGAATTCAAACCTCTGCTGCCTTGCAGCTATACCCAATCAAGGGAAAGGCTTCGGGAGTCAACCCTGAGGAAAAATCAGGAGCTGGCGACCTTAAGGCAGTTTTCAGCACCCAGTGCTACACTCTGGCAGAACCTGCGACGCTGCTGACCCCAAACTGTATCGGCACTGCCGTTCCTTTGGATACATCAGCTGCGTGGAGAGGGGGGAACTGATGTGTGGGCGACATCGTTCCGACCACAGCTTATGCCCAGGCATTCATCTCATGGAAATGAGATGATCCATAGTCGCTTCGCGACTGACGGTGGCCATAGATCTTTCGATAGAAGAAAAAAAAACACCTCAAACGTCTTCATTTTGTATAGGATCACCCCAACGAGCCCAACATTCTTTGCACCAAGTCTTATTTACCCATGAACACCTAGGCTCCATGGGCAGACAACCTTCATCTTCCGGTATGTTTGAATTGTCTATTCAACAGTTACGATGTATGCCTCTGGTCTTCCCCACCTCTTAGGGCTAAATGTACTTCGAATATTTGATCTTGACCTGTCCAGATTCCTGGTTTATCTGTCCACTACCCTCCTCTCTTTTTACAAACACACATCTTTCTACACGTGGTCACTGAAATAGTAAGCCCAGTGATAGACAAACACTACCTTTAGTTTAATTTTGTTTTCTTCTTTCGTATTGTTTTAATTGTTTTGTTTCTTAAGAAACTCACATCAACCCTATTGAGCTCATCATCAGTACCTGTATATTACTTATGTAGCATACTTAACATATAAAAGTAATAACTTATTGCTGATGATATAATTACGTGACTTCACATTTGCGCATTTTTTGACATGACTGATACATACAAGATGTTGGAATGTAATTCTTTTCCCCCTCTATCTTCTCTCTCTTCCTTGTCTCTCCCCCCCTCTCTCTTTCTCTCCTCCGTCTCTCTCCTCCTCTTCTATACGTCTTTCCCTTTTCCAATGCTGACAGCTAGGGTGCCAGCATAACATTAAATCCAGTGTCTTGACGTTATGCTGCACTCAGTTACTGCCCTTGTTCAGAGTTCAAACCTGTCTAGATGACAACGGAAGCCAGAAAATGAGAAACACAAATAGATCTTTGGGTCGTCAGAACCTCTACACTAGTCTACACTATAGACGTGGACAGAGACATTCGGGGAAATCAAAGTCACTGGAATATGTTTTAGTTTTAATCTTTAACAACTTCAGGACATATAATTAAAAACATGGAATTAGTCAAAAATTTAAAAAAAATGTGTCTGTGTTTAAAACCTTCAAACTGTATTCAATATGAGAATCACAAGTTGGGATTTTTGGGTAACAAACAAATATAGCTACTATTATTTTAAAAAGCGTATAACAGGTTAATAACCGCACAATTACTACAATATACCTCAATGCTTTAAGATTTATCTACCCTTTTCTATAAATTTAGAAAAATACCACTAATTTATTTTTATTATAGCTTTTATATAGCGCTACTTTCTTGCTTATAGCATGCTCAGAGCGCTTTGGTCCAATCTCATTTGTGGAACAGTTGGGGGGGGGGAGAGATCTACAATATTAACCAACTAATTGGTTAATTTGTTTTAATGATGTTTTCATCGACACTGAATAATTGTGCAAAGTTTTAATTTGATCTGAGAATGGGAAGTGGGAGAAATAACTGCCGAAGATTTGTACCAGACAGACAAAGTAAGTTGAATTAAGGTTTGTAAATAAAAATGGCGTGCCGTGTTATGTGTATTACTATATTGTAGCCATTCAAAACACCATACAATTTCATGCATCCATAACTATATACTCTATGATTTCCTTAGCAGAATATGTTATGAATATATTTATATCAGGGCATTGAACTTTAGACCCTTCAAGGCAGCCTTTTTTTTTTTCAAAAAATTGGAATGCCATTCTTAACCTATTTACATGGGATTTTGTGTTAGAGAGTTTCTTAAGGCGGGGCTTGTTGAAAATAAGGAACAAGTAGGAGACAACTTGGCTGTTACATCAACTGAACAAAACATTGAATCGTGATTCTATTGCTTCATAAGGAAAAGATAAAATAATAAAACTTTTGTCATCTTTAAGTGGAAATAAAGAAACGAACAAAAAAAAAAAAAAAAACGAAACAAAATACGACGTCATTCAGGCTTACGTTCCATATTTTAATGTTGTTTTCTCAGGAAGAAAAGGAGAATCTTCTTTTTTTTTTTCAACGAACATGATGAAGTTTTTTTTTTTTAAAAGATGCTTGGTCTTGCTGTTTGAATTCCGGACTGCCGTCTCAAAAGTCCCGGGTTTGAACTCGCCATTTCATCCCTACATACTAAAGGCCTATTAGATACTTAACTGTAAAAAAAAAAATGAATTACTCTTATGAACTTTATAACAACCTTATCTAGGGAAAGATCTCCATATTTACAGTCATGTGTGCTTCAGTACTGTAAGATTTATTTCCTTTTTCTTTTTCAATCGATATTGCCTAAAATACTATTTAATAAAAATTTGATTTTTTTTTTTTGAGAGATTCATAAATGACTGAAAAGTTTCAACTTGATCCAAGAATGGCAAGAAAGAGAAACAAAGTGTAAAAAATTTATACCAGACAGACAGAAAGACAGACAGAAAGAGTTGATACACATTTTATATAGATTTACTGCTGCAGGGGATTATATAGAAATATAACATTACATACAACTTTGCAAATCAAGAATGTACTTGAGAGCAGGCGCAGTTCTCGAGAAATGGATTTGCAAACAATTTGTATACATATTTGAACATATTGTGAATATGGGCATTGTGTTGCAATTAGGCTTATAAACCAAAGTCTGCTTTTTACGAAGCTTATATCGACTCAATGTGTCTGTCTGGTAAAATGTGTGTCAACGTTATGTCGCACACACAATCTTTGATCATGTTTAAGTTTTTTTTTTTTTTTTTTTTTTACAATTATTTCTTGTACCTGGCAAAACAATAATTAATTTAAAAAAACAACTAATTAGTTAATTAACTATTGATAATTAATTATTTTCTTTGGCATTTCAAACAAGGGAAAAAAATTGTACTTGACAGATGACATATAAGCTGAATTAGTCCCCTTTATACTTTGTGTAGAGAATTAGGTCTTTTCTTTACTAACTAAAACTATTTTCATAAGCACTTCGCTGGTACAGTGTTTAGTGTAGTGGCATGAGGTGGCATGAGCTCTCGAGCCTTCATGTCGTACAACTTGTTTGATGCGTAGGATAGAATATTTAAAAAAGCTCATGCAGAAAAGCATCAGAGAACTTTAAAAAAAAAAGATCTTTCGACATGTAGCTGAAAGGTCGATGAATATTCAAGGATTGTATGTAGTACTACTTTCTAAAGGCGTGGGTTGGGTAAGGTGGAGTGTAATAAGTAATACCGATAGTTAAATTCATATGTAAAAAGTGGGCCTATATGGTTTGGAGGGTTAGCATTATAAAATTGGCCGTGGAAATTAGATGTAACAGAAATTTGTAGGATGAGATGGGGTGGCGGGGTGGGTGGAACAGGATGTAAACAAAAGTAAAAAAAAAAAGTACCAAATAATATTATCAAATAGTTCGAGGTGGCTGAGCAGCAAAGCGCTTGGCTTACGTACTGGAGGTCCCGAATTCGAATCCTGGTGAAGACTGGGATTTTTAATTTAGGGATTTTCGGGCACCCATGAGTCTACCCAGCTCTAATGGGTACCTGATATTAGTTGGCGAAAAGTAAAAGCGGTTGGTCGTTGTTCTGGCCGCATGACACCCTCGTTAACCGTGGGCCACGGAATCAGATGACCTATAGATTACAAGGTCTGAAAGGGGAACTTTATCAAATAGTTCAAAATAACTGAATAGCAGCAAAAATAGTGAGAGTGTAAAGAAGTTTATTTGTTAAAGCGGGAAGTTTGGCGAGGGGTGTGTGAGAGAATAGTGATACTTGAATTTACGGCCCGGTCCAGGTTATAAAAGGGAGGTAGTGCAAGTAAAAAAGATAAAGTATGTTACATTGATCATTAACATGTCGCCCGGTTATTACAAATTAAAGCTTCTCTGAAGGCGTTCAGCGTAGACCCAGCCACCTGGGAGACAGGCACATGACAGAGCATCATGGCGTCGCGCTGTGAAAATCGGCGCACAGGTTGCTGAGTAAAAGAGAATGCTGGCAGAAGAAAAACGCCAGAGAAGCAAGGCCAATGACTCAAGCTCCAGCTGGAATAACATGCCCAGTGTGAAAGTGTGCAGCCGAACACTCCGGGCTTACATAGGTCTCACCAGCGACATGAGGAGGCACAAAACCCCAGTGAAAGGGGACTCCCTGGATGACAAAGTGGTCATCGTCGAACCACGATGTACGAACTATATATATATATATATATATATATATATATATATATATATTATATATATATATATATATATATTGTTGTAACTCTGTTTCCACACCATTATTGTGGTGCGCATTTGTGCACTATTAAAACACTGTTATGAAAATAGTTGTACACAGGAAGGAAGGCTCGATGTAACGTTGGTTGTTGAAATCGGCCTTGTTTGGAGATCCATGTTGATTAAACTTATATTGTTATTGTTTTCCTTGCCGTTGAGTTGCTTAATGTAATATATTACATTGGTGTCAGAGGTGAGGATTATAGGCAACTCAACGGGAGGAGGGTAAGTAATGGCTTCCCGTGATAGAAAAGTAATGGCTTCTCCTGTTATGAAGCAGCTAGATCAGCTCTCGGTGAAAGAAATTAAACAAGAGCTGCGGGATCGAAGTCTGAAGATTGGGGGTAGTAAGGAGACGCTTACAGCTAGGCTTCGACAGGCCCTGATTGAGGAAGAGGAGGACCCGGACAGTTATCAGTTTGAGGTGGGGCCAGATATAACTGAACTCCTAGGTAGGATGCAGGAAAAGTTGGATACACTTGATGGAATGCAAGATACAATGGACACACTTGATATAGGGATTAGAACGATGCAGGACAAAATAGACACACTAGATACAGGGATCAGGACTGAATTAGTATCAGTGAACCAGAAAATAACCTTAATTGAGGAAAAGATGAACCAGAGAGTCGACATAGTAGAAAAAGACATAGCAGAACTGATGGCTCAGGTTAGAGAAGGGCTCAGCAAGGCGCCGGTGACCACTACTGGATCAGTGTTACCTGCAGTGCCTGGAAAGATGAAACCTCCTATATTTGATGGTTCCGTGTCCTGGTCCGTGTATAGGAAACAGTTTGACGCAGCGGCACAAGTTAACAAATGGATCAGTGAGGAAGAGAAAGCAACGGCCCTTGTGTTATCCCTAAGAGGAAAAGCCTCCGAATTGCTTCAGTCGCTACCGAACCAGCAGGATTTTGCTGCTCTTGTTCAGGCTCTGGAACTCCGGTACGGGGATGAACATTTGCAAGAAGTTTATCGAGTGCAACTGAAAACCCGAAAACAACGCCTCGATGAGACACTACAGGAGCTGGAGACAGACATCGAACGCCTCGCACATTTGGCCTACCCAACCGCCGCACAAGATTTTCTGGAGGTCATCATCACAGACGCTTTCATTGATGCGCTTCGAGACCCTGAGTTGAAGAAAGCCACAAGAGTTAGTGGTAAACGCAAGGCAGGTGAAGCCCTGGTTTACGCTCTGTCATATGAGGCTGCCAAAGACGCATCTGGGAGCACTCACCAGGGCCCAAGGCTGGACGTCAAGGAAGAAGATTTCACACAACTTGTCAGACGGGTGACAGAGGCACTGGATGAAAGACGAAATACACGGATACCGGAAGATCAGCCCATGGCCCCTGTACGATGTTGGAATTGTGGTAAACTTGGCCATATTCAAAGGAACTGCACTGGAAGATTTCGACAAACCGGTACCCCTCACAGGCCAGAAATGTATACAGGAACTGGTTCCCGGGGCTACCAGGGAAACTAGCTCACGCCGGCTTCAAGGGGCGGAAACCGGCGACACAGAGAATAAGAGCCCCCGCAACCGTCATCCCTGTCGCCGTGCTAGGGCAGAATGAGAGTCTGAAGGTAGAAGGCAAGATCGGTGCTGAAAACTATCGCTTTCTGCTTGACACTGGTGCTTCCCGATCAGTCATTCGGCCAGAGTTGGTGAACAAAAACAATATGACCAAGGTGAATTCATATTCCTTAAAAACCGCCAGCGGTGAGTTAATGCCTATACAAGGACTAACTAGTGTTAAATTCGAGCTTGGGAACCAGTTATTCATTCATGAATTCCTTATAGCCAATATAACCGATGACTGCATCATTGGACTTGACTTCCTGCAGAAATTCGAGTTTTCGATTAACATTGGCGGAGGAGTTTTGATATGTGGGGATGTAGAGATTCCTTTACTAAACGACGGGAATGAAGAAGAGAATGATCGAATCAGAAGAATCCTGTTGACGGAGGATACGAGCTTGCCCGCAATGTCTGAAGTAATTATTTGGGGAAAATTAGAGCATGGTCATACAAAAACGAGAACGGCAATTGTCGAGGGCAAGGAGGATAACTGCAGTGAATTTGCCGTGGGTAAGACGTTGGTCATGATCGGTAGGGATCAAAAGGTACCTGTAAGAGTTATGAACCTTGGCTTGGGTGAAAGAAAACTACGAAAAGACAGCATCCTCGCTGTTTGCCATACGGTGGACCTGATACAAAATTGTAGCGATAATAACATCATCAAGGACAGCACTGCATCAACCCACCCCTATATTACAAAACTCCTGGGGGAGATAAAGACAAATTTATCAGATGAACAATATGCCAGTGCCGAAAAACTGATTTGTGAGTTTAGCGATATATTTCCGACTGATGAGACAGATTACGGGCGGACGAATATGGTGGAACATCGTATTGACACAGGAAACACCAGACCAATTCGACATCCGCCACGTCGACTTCCGCTAGCAAAACAAAAAGAAGCAATGGACATGATAGAATGCATGAGACAACAGGGAGTCATTGAGCCTTCAAATAGTCCGTGGTGCTCACCTATAGTCTTAGTAAAAAAAAAAGACGGTTCTATGAGATTCTGTGTAGATTATAGATCGTTGAACGAGGTCACCCATAAGGACAGTTATCCTTTACCTAGAATAGACGACACATTCGACACGCTTACAGGAGCACAGATATTCTCTACTCTTGATTTAAAAAGTGGTTATTGGCAGGTTGGAATGCATTCTGAAGATAGAGAGAAAACTGCGTTCTCTGCAGGAAACGGTCTCTGGCAATTTACGGTAATGCCTTTTGGGCTCTGCAACGCTCCGGCCACATTTGAGCGATTAATGGAACGGGTCTTACAAGGACTTAACTGGAACACCTGTCTTGTCTATCTGGATGACATTATCGTCTTGGGTAGGACGTTTGAAGAACATCTGGTAAATTTGAAGGAGGTGTTTCAAAGGATACGAGGCGCTGGGATGAAACTCAACCCAAAGAAGTGTTCTTTGTTTAAAGAGAGTGTAAAATATCTTGGGCACATAGTATCAGGTGACGGCATTCACACAGACCCCGACAAGACTGAGGCAGTAAAACTGTGGCCTACACCATCCAATATTCGAGAATTAAGAAGTTTTTTAGGGCTCTGTACTTACTATAGACGTTTTGTGCCACATTTCTCCAATATATGTGCACCCCTTTATCGATTGACAGAACAAAAGAGGTCATTCAACTGGACACAGGAGTGTCAAGAGTCCTTTGAAATGTTAAAAGACACACTCGTCTCAACCTCCATACTTGCCTATCCGATACCAGGCATGACGTTCATTTTGGATACTGATGCAAGCAACACCGGAATAGGCGCCGTCATCTCCCAGAAGATTGATGGAACGGAGCGAGTCATTGCTTACTTCAGCCGTAGTTTGTCAAAGGCTGAAAGGAACTACTGTGTCACAAGACGTGAACTTCTTGCCGCCGTCGATGCAATAAAGCATTTTCATAAGTACCTTTATGGACAGAAATTTATTTTAAGGACAGATCACGCGGCAATACAATGGCTGCTTTCTTTTAAGTGCCCTGAAGGGCAGGTCGCTAGGTGGATCGAACGTCTGCAAACCTATGAATTTGAAATTCACCATCGAAAAGGACTAATTCACCAGAATGCTGATGCACTGTCTCGACGACCTTGCAAAACAGAATGCAAACATTGTAAGAAAGCTGAAGAAAAGGAAGCGATAATTGATTGTCGACGTTTAGATTTGAATGTTTTAGGACCCTGGTCTGATGAGAATATCCGAGATGATCAACTGAAAGATGAGGATCTGGCAACCGTTCTTCTTTGGAAAGAGAGGGGAGAGCGACCAGATTGGCAACACATTGCTGAGAAAGGGGCTACCATGAAGGCGTACTGGGCACAATGGGATTCAATGGTAGTAGAAAACGGTGTTCTCAAGCGAATGTGGGAATCTACCGATGGGACATCAACACGATTACAAATAGTTCTCCCAAAAGTGAGAGTCCTGGACGTACTCCAAGAGTTGCACAATGGCGCCACAGGTGGTCACTTGGGTATTAACAAGACGTTGGAGAAAGTGAGACAAAGGTTTTATTGGTGTCGGTACAAGGAAGATGTAGAGGATTGGTGCAGAAGATGTGACCGGTGTGCATCAACAAAAGGCCCGCAACGTCGAACAAGGGGACCCCTACAACAGTACAACGTAGGTGTTCCATTCGAGAGAATCGCACTCGATATAGCTGGCCCGTTTCCTGAGACACTAAAAGGAAACAGATATATTCTAGTGATAATGGACTATTTCAGTAAATGGCCTGAGGCTTTCGCGATACCAAACCAAGAAACCACAACAATAGTCGATATTTTGGTGGAACACTGGATTAGCCGCTTTGGTGTACCTATGGAACTACATTCGGATCAAGGACGCAACTTTGAATCCAAGCTATTCCAAGAAATTTGCAGAATCTTAAAAATTGAAAAGACTCGAACAACGCCACTGCACCCACAATCAGACGGGATGGTAGAACGCTTTAATCGTACGTTGATACAACACCTGGCTAAAATGACTGTAGAACAACAAAACGATTGGGATGACTGCATTCCTCTATTCCTCATGTCCTATAGAGGAGCAGTTCATGCAACCACTGGTTATACACCAGCCAAATTATTATTTGGTCGGGAACTTCGGCTGCCAGCAGATCTTTTATTTGGGCTGCCAGGAGACAAACCAACGACAGCAAGCGAGTACGTAGCAGATCTTAGAAGGAGACTCGAGACGGTTCATGCACTTGCACGAAGTCGGTTAAAAGAAAATAGCGACCTCATGAAGACCAGATACGATAAAAGGGTCAATTGTACTGGTTTTGTGGAGCATGATCTTGTTTGGCTGTATAACCCAAAGAGAAAGAAGGGAAGATCGCCTAAATTACAAAAGGATTGGGAAGGACCTTATAGGATTTTGAAAAGAATTAACGACGTGGTTTACCGCATTCAGAAGGGTCCCCGAACTAAATGCAAGGTGGTACATGTCGATCGGTTGTACCGGTATTGTGGAGAACAGACAGGAACGGAGTCAGTTCGGGACGAACAGACTTAGGAAGGGGGCAGTGTAAGTGTAATGACCATGCTCTGTAGAGACTCTATGGCTGTGCACCGGCGCACGAGAATGGACTGAATGAATGAAGAGAGGAGGAGGGAGTGCGAGTGGAGAGAGAAAGATTATTACGTTTTTAACAGCCTGGTCTCCTTGGGCCCTACAGCGCATCGAGAAATCCTGCTGGTGCAACGCTTGGAACAAATGGTTCTGATGACCACCGCCATGACATCTTCTGCCTCTCTTTCTGCTATGAGGCTGCCCTTAATCAAGGCAGATCAATTGGAGAGGAAGAAAAAAGAGACATACGCAAAGCACAACGCAGATGGCTTCATTGAGGTGGCAAGATAAGATCATTGTCGCCACAATCGACAGACCTCCGCCTGCATCAACTGGTCCACTGCTCTTGGTCATGAAATCGATTTTTGTCCGGGACGGACAAATCTGAGAAGGGGGCAATGTTGTAACTCTGTTTCCACACCATTATTGTGGTGCGCATTTGTGCACTATTAAAACACTGTTATGAAAATAGTTGTACACAGGAAGGAAGTCTCGATGTAACGTTGGTTGTTGAAATCGGCCTTGTTTGGAGATCCATGTTGATTAAACTTATATTGTTATTGTTTTCCTTGCCGTTGAGTTGCTTAATGTAATATATTACAATATATTAGGGACCTGCGAATCAGGAATTTTTTTTCGAATCGAATATCGAATCGAATATCAGAAAATATTCGAATTTCGAATCGAATTCGAATCGAATATTCTTGAAAAAACTTGACAACCAACAAGTGTAAAATAAAACTTCTAATTCAAAATTTTTATTATATTATATTTATTTAATACTGAAACACAAAAAGTTAGCAATAATTAAATTGCAAAAAAGGCCTTTTAAAAAAGTAGATCTTCATTTATTTTGGCCCAAATCTAAGTTTCAGCATTATTTTCCGAGAGATTGTGACGATGGTCAGTAATAATTTGTCCTCCAACTGAATTAACCCTTTCTGAAGAACAATTAGTTGTCTGAATTGCAAGCAAACTCCTAGCTTCCATAAGGCTTCCTCTATTCCTGTCTTGAACAAGACTTTCATCAGAATTTTTGCCAATTTTGTTTTTTTGGAAAAATATTCGAAGATTCGAAAATTTAAAAATAATTTCGAATCGAATTCAAATATTCTTTTTATATTCGAATTCGAATCGAATATCGAATATTCGCAGGTCCCTAATATATATATATATATATATATATATATATATATATATATATATATACCATATACAAAAAAGATGTTCCTGCAATAATGAACAATATATAGCCTGGGACCAAATCAATAAAGTAGCAAGTGCGTTATGCTAATATTAATATATATCTATGATTATATAATTACATACTATATTCCTACTTTGCTAAAACTGGTTCTTTATGCTCATTATTGCTAATTGAATAGCACATGGTTTCTTTGTCTAGTGTGTCTTGTACAACTTCCCTTTATTTCTATTTCTCTTTTTATATTTTTTAAAATATTTTTTTGGGTCTCTGTTTCCGTAAGCCGACACATAGTGAGAAGACCTTTACAGATAATTATTGCCAAAGCTTATTTAGCTAGCCGAAGTATCGGAACTTAGCGGGAAAACAAAATCGATTCGATGCATGTCCTCTCTCGTGCTCAAAGAATAGAAAGAAAAAAGAAAAATAGGTGGGATCGATTTCTCTCGCCAGCAGGCTCGGTTAAGGATCGTACATCACGAGATGTGTCGGAGTTAGCTGAGACGTACTTCATCCTGCCTTTCACCTTGGACAGGCCACCTGCTGACGGAGTCCATGAAGTGGGCAGGTCAGGTGCTGTCACAGAACTATTTTCTAAAGCCTAAGTAGAGCTTTCTTAAACATAATAAACACTTAATCTTCCTTCTATAATGTAGTCTCCCTTGAACGCCATTATTTTAATTATTATTTTTTTTTTGTTTCCGTTCAGAATACGCGATGACTTTTTAAAAAATTCACTTGGCTTTCAATCAAAATCTCGTAATTGAATCTTGATGCACCCTGGGACTTTATTTATTTATTTGATGTCTTAGACTCGTCTTAGAGCATACAGATGGGGACAATATTTTAATGAGTATAATATATAATGATATTATACAACATACGTTGTAGTGATTCATATATCACTGGAGATTTCCTCCAACACTTGCCTACATTTAAATCCTCTTTGCTAGAACTTTGATATATCATCGCTTTGCATTGAAATAGCACAGCTTTAATTTCAAAACATCATAATTTAACAAGGCTTGTCTTCGATTGTGACGATTCACAAATTCAGTATTTCACGTGGATATGCATTCCTACAGTCCTAGCTGTGACCTATTTATTTTTTTCCCACCCATCTTAGACATAACCGTTGTCCGCCGGTGGTCAATTAAGGTCCTCTTTTCGCTGACTACGTCCGTGCATGGATTCTCTTTTGGTGTCAACTATATTTCCGTGACCTTTGTAAGACATCTTCAGCTGTTTCGTTCGGAAGTCTGGGATATGTCATTTAGCTTTAAAGCGTTACTGAGGCGCTACTTACGTCGACCACCTTATAGCTCAACTACAAAGGTTTGTTGTGTCATAGGTCTTCCCCCACACGGGATGAATACCAAAACACCACAGTCTTAGTTGTTAAAACATCTTAGCTTTTAGTTTTGATGTAACTTTTGACAATTTTTGTTTTCATCCGTACCCATGTAAGTAGCTGACATAAAATAGAAATTAAAAATGTGATCCCGAGCCGTCCTTCAGTTCCATGCTAAAAACACGTCTAATGAGTAATGAAATCAATTAGCGGTCAAGACGATTAAAGATACATTAATCTGTTAGCTATACAACGTTAAACGAATTTAGATTTTCATCTTGGTCTTTGATACTTTTCTTTTTACAATCCTGCCTTCTTTCCCACCCACTCTCTCTCTCTCTCACACACACACACACACACATTTCGTTTAATTAGAGTGACGTATGCGGTTTTAAAAATGGCCGCCAGCTATTTCCATTTTGGAAGCATTGATTGGATAATTATTTAATGGCCCAAAGTGCACGAAAACATTAAACATTTAGCAAATGTTAACAGCGCAGCCGACATTTTTTATTGGAATGGTTTTTTCTTTTTAGTTTCATCTATAACATACAGATTTGAATAGTAGAAGCAGCACTTCTAAGGCAGGTCAGAAACAAATCTAGATTTTTACTAGGCTTATATGAAACGTCTCTGTTCGCTCAATGTTAAAAAGTTTGCACATCTTATTTCTCCAACACTCAATATCGGATCAATCTGAAATTTCGCACTATTATTTCTATTACCTTAAAAAACGAAAATCAATATTAATAAAAAAAAAAATAACCATTAGTTTATTACCTATAGGTAATTAATTACTTTGTTTGAACAATGGAAAGAAATTGTACTCAACTGAAGTGGTGGTATAAGTTAAATAAGTGTCCTTTATACTTTGCAGATATATATATATAGATATAACACTTGCATTGAAACTTTTACTTTGTCTTGTCAAATATTTCCTGTCAAAGCACTATTGTAGCTTAAAAAATAATGTAGCACTCAGTGCTACACTCTGGCAGGCGCCACTGACCCCAAACTGTATCGACACTTGCCGTTCCTTTGGATACATCAGCTGCTTGGAGGGAATTGATGTGTGGGATACAGCTAATACCCAGGCATTCATCTCATCATACATAGTTGCCTCGCGACTAAAGGAGGCCATGTATTACCTCTACTTACGGTTGTCATTGCAGGAAGTGGTAATGGATAT
>JADKLZ010000687.1:30569737-30586287 GCA_021533235.1 Biomphalaria straminea | reverse complement strand
GGATATAAGCCATATATTACCTCTACTTACGGTTGTCATTGCAGGAAATGGTAATGGATATAAGTATAAATTTATGTTTTGGATTCTCAACACTTCACAGATTATCAACTGGAACAACATTGAATGTTGTTTCCCTTTAACGAAATTCGACCCTGGCTGCGCCAGAGAATGAATGTTCATTCTTTTCTAACATAATAATAATTATATTCTTTAATAATATTATTAATAATTTTCATATTGCTGCTAACAAACATGATCACTTGTAAGTATGTGGCACTTACACTATCAAAGGACACTTCATACGTTAAAAACAGTAGAAAATGTCTAGGTAACTATGGTTACTTATTCCTGCCAACATCCAGAACATAACATTAGAAGTAGATATATATGTTGAACAAGCAAAATTTTAAAAATAAAAAAATAAAAAAAAATAAAAACTTATTCAAATTCATACTCTAAAATCTAAATACTGAATTATTTATGTCCCTTTTTTCCCATATTTGAAAAAAAAAAAAGAATTAATTAAATTAATTGTTTAATTTTATGATTGGTTCATGTTTGGGTTAGGAAATAAGAATAATTTGGTCAAAGTTTCAACTTGATCCAAAAATAGGAAGTGGCAGAAAATAAAACGTATACAAAAATATGTACCAGACAAGAGTTAGTTGATAAAAGCTTTATAACGATGTATTTTCAATGTTCAAAGTTTACCAATTTTGCAGTAACATTTTCCCATGAGAATAAGAACAATTAGAAATGTGTACACTACTGTTGGTACGTTTTTCGACTGACAATGTTTCGCAATCGTGATGTGATATAAGCTATGTCTAGTAGTGCTACACTCTATTCCAGGGATACTCAACTGTGGGTCGCGACCCCCTTGGGGGTTGATTGACGATTTGCCAGGGGTCGCCGAAGACCATCGAAAAAGTGGATTGTATTATCTATTTATCTATTGCTGTGTGCGTGAGCGGGGGGGGGATTGTTAAAGGGAATCTTTATATTTAATAGATTGAGAACCGCTGTTGTCTATTTAATTAGTATTAGACAAAACAAACGAAAAGCGTCCTCTTCCCTTCTCTCTAAAATATACTTTTATATTTATGATTGAAAAAAAAAGTTAATGACGTCATCTCTTTTTCTAAATATAGAATCTATATTTTATACGTCTGCCGGGATATCGACGGGGCCGTGCGTATTTTCAGCACTCGAATGTCGGCTCGATCGTCGTCTAAGAGTTCGCCCCAATCTCTGGGAACTGGTTCTACCGACACGTGATCAATGGGTCGACGAGTTTCTCCGTATTGTTCGTTCCTTAAAGAAGGCCTAATACCGGCTTGTCCGTTACTGAAGAGACATTTTCTGTGGGTGTCTTTTGGCGTCCGTGAGTCTAATTACGATGATAGGGTATCTTTTTGACCGACACCCTTGTTCCATTCCGCCCCTAGTGTGGACGTGAGAGGGGAGCCCCGGGCGGTTCAGAGTGTAAGTTTCTTTTTTTTTTAACGCTAACCACTAATCCCGTCATATCGATTCATCCGAACCTTTTTAAGCAGTGGCGTCGCAAGGTGGGGGTAAGAGGGGTGCGTACAGCACTGTTCGACAACCATTAGGATGGGACACCAAGGTGAGCATTTTTTTAGGGGACGTTTAGGAATTGGCTGATCGCACTGGGTTTCACAAAACCTAGTAACGCTTCTGCTCTTAAGCACCTTTTTTTTAAACTGTTGTTTAATAATCTAGAATAATGTGAAGAATTATATGCTCACTTTTCTGCCTTCCACTCTTTAATATCAAAGTCGACATCTCTGGTTTAATGAAAATCTAAATTTCTGTTACTGTTACAATATATGTTCTTACGGTAGGAACACTAGACAGTCGGTAGAACACATACGTGATTTCTTGTAACATAGTGGATTAAATTTAAAATCTTTTACAAGCGACATTAGTTATGGTGGAGGTTTTATTATGTTAAAGTTATGGTGGAGGTTTTATTATGTTAAAGTTATGGTGGAGGTTTTATTATGTTAAAGTTGTGGTGGCCAAACCTTTTTCTGATTCGTAGGTTAGTGGCTACTTCAGCATTTCTGTGCTTTCATTAGGTGCTGTGGGCAGATGCTTCGAGGGGCCAGACATTATCTACGAGCCGTAGATTGAACATCAGTGAAAATTATTGGGAAGGATGACCACCGAGTAAATCTTGCTTCCAAATAACAATATGTCATCAAAATATCCCAACATCATTTTGATGTCATCAGAGATATCCCAACATCATCTCGATATCGTGTGTGAAATCATCTCGATGTCATCAAGTATATCCCAACATCATCTCGTTATCATAAGAGACATCATCTCGATATTATTAGAGACATCATCTCGATGTCATCAGATATATACCATCATCTTGGTGTCATCGGATATGTCATCCAAACATCATCTTGGTGTTATCAGAGATAGCCCAACATTATCTTAATATTATAAAAGATTGCTCCTACACCATCTTGGTGTCATCAGGGATAGCCCAACTTCATCTTGATGTCATCAGATATATCAAAACAACATTTTAATGTCATCAGAGGTAGCCTAACATCATCTTGGTGTCATCAGAAAGGTCCAAACTATAACTTAATGCAAACAAAGACAGCCCAACACCAGCTTTTCATCAGAAAGTGTCCCCCCTCTCCGTTCCAAAGTACAAGGAAGCGAAACAAAACAACTAGAGTTGTTCACTACAGCAAATCGAATGTTGCAGAAATACCTCTGAGCAAAAAAAATAAATCTTTTTTTTAATCTATCAAAAACTTCCCAGAGGGCTTGAAGTTGTCTTCTCTAACAGACCATCATTTCATGTGGTGCCATTACTCTCTCTCTCTCTCTCTCTCTCTCTCTCTCTCTCTCTCTCTCTCTCTCTCTCTCTCTCTCAATATTTTGACGTAAAATCATTAGCCGCCCCTACAACATCAGTTGCTCCCCCCCCCACTTCTCTTTACAATGAAATCGGTTAGGCTATCCAGGAAAACTGGCCTTGGGTCAACAATAAAATCACGAGTGAGAAGTCGCCGGTCAACTATGTTGACAAAAAAAGAACGGTGCAGGAACTTGCCCTGAGGGAAGGGGAGGAACAAAGAAGCAGCTGGGAGGACATGGTACTGGGTTGCGCAAGGATCAGCAAGGTTGTCCATTTCAAATGAAATCATGACACCACAGGCGTTCCATTTTTTTTTTTTGCTTTTTGTTCTTTGAGAAAAAAAAACCCTCAAAAATATCATTGCTAATCAAGGACACATTAGTTCTTTAAATCTTTATATTGAAAAAAAAATTAAAAATAACAAAGATGCCAGTATTGACTAAACCATTTCATAAAAAAGATAACAAAAATCTTATCTTATCACTCATATCAGGGCCGGTCTTAGGCCACTGCAACCTATGCGGTCGCAGTGGGCCCCGCGCTTTCATAGGCCCCGCGCTAATTCTATGTGTAATTAATAATTGCAAAATATATACGAAAAAATTCTAGAAATGTCCTGTACATTAAAATCTGAAAACCCATAAAAATCTCATGAAAAATAAACAGAATTGTCATTGGTGGGTGTCATTCATTGCGGAAAACACCAATCCTACCAGCGATAAAAGAAAAAAGGCATTGTCAGCTTTCATGTAATAAAATGGAATAATCGGGCAAATGTTTACCTTAACAGGAAGTTTCCATACCTCATTTACTTTTATAGTCACTAACATATAAATATGCCATAGGTTGCAAGATTTGTACAGTAAAGCTAACTAGATCGCAATTTTGTACTTAGAAAAGAATGAAAAAAAGGAAAGCCGAATTTATTTTCTTATACAAAATCTTAATTTTCACTTATTATCCTTATTCCCACCCAGACTATAGGCTCCTCGCAATCAGTTTTGCATAGGGCCCCGCAATTGCTAGAACCGGCCCTGTC
Source organism: Biomphalaria straminea (assembly GCA_021533235.1). Lineage (NCBI taxonomy): Eukaryota > Metazoa > Mollusca > Gastropoda > Planorbidae > Biomphalaria > Biomphalaria straminea. The sequence goes on along the minus strand of JADKLZ010000687.1, from coordinate 30,582,340 downwards.
TCAAATATATTTACAAATCTTTATCAAAGTGGATTCCAACTTTTGTGTTTGTGTACCGGTAAAGTTCGGGATTTGTGAGTAGATGTGCCCTGAAAATAAAGAGTTGGAAACCTCTCACGGGACTCACGTTTGAGACATAGAGAAAAGCTATAGCAGAATACAGACGTTAAATAACATTAAAAAAAAACTTAATTATACCCATTGCGTATAGGGCCGACTAAGACATAGGTGAACTAGGCAGTCGTCTAGAGCAGGGGTCGGCAACCCGCGGCTCGCGAGCCGCATGCGGCTCTTTGGATGTGAAGTTGCGGCTCTTTAGTTCCATAAGCAAATATTATTTATCTTATAGAAAAGAAATAAAAAATTGAAAAAGTTCGAATTGTTAAATTTGCACTAGGCACCGAAAAATCTCTCAGCCACTTGTCCTCTCTTTTCACCACACCCCTTCCCCATAACACGCGTTGTCACTGTTGTCAGCTCTCTGAAACTCTCGGTAGTTTCGGATGTTTCTAAGTAGGTTTTAATTCGCTTTCGACGCAAGACGAATCTGGCATCTTCAGCACTCGCTTTGGCTGGGAATGGACGTATAGTTTGTTGTTTCAAGTAAATGAGTTAGAAGCGAATTGTCTTCTTAAAGTTAGAAGCCATGTACAAGTAATACTAATATGGCGGTACGACTAGAATTGGCATAAAAAGGCGAACCATTTATAAACGTCAAAGACTGCTCCCTTCGTGCATCTGAAGAACTGTTTCGTGATTTCAAAACAAACCAGAAATCTTCAGACAAATAGAAAAAACAACAATAAAGATTTGTCACTATCTTCTAAAACAGTACAAGATAGAATATCTAACATGTCTTCAAATGTAACATATTTGCAGATGAAAGATGCGGCTCTTTGGATCTGAAGAACTGTTTCGTGATTTCAAAACAAACCAGAAATCTTGAGACAAAAAAACAACAACAAAGATTTGCCACTATCTTCTAAAACAGTACAAGATAGAATAGCTAACATATCTTCAAATGTAACATATTTGCAGGTGAAAGATATTCAACTTTCTTCCGTCTTATCACTTACTATAGATGAGCCTTGCGATATAAAGACACGGCACAAGTTGCCCATATGGTCATTCTTTCCAAAAGAACCTTGAAAACATTAAGCTCATTTTAAATAAAATCGTTTCAATAGCAACTGATGGGGACACAAGCATGACAGGAACAAATAAAGGGGCAACAACCATTTTCTGAGCAAAATAAACCATGAAATTGTTACATTTCACGGAATTATAAACCAAAGCAAGAAACACTTAGTACTATACACAACAACTACATAAAAAAAATCTGGTTATCAAGAATGTTAACAGCATCTTGTCAAAAGCATTCTACCATAGTCAGTTAAAATAATTATTAAAGGAAATAGAGACTTTTTCTTCCCAATAAAGTGCAATGGATTTCCAAAGGTTTAAACCTTTTGCTTTGTGCTTGAATAATATATATACACTTCATCGCACTGAATTAGAGAACAACAAATGGTTGCAAGAAAGTTACTTTATGATGGATATAGAAACGAAATTAAATGAGCTGAATCTACAACTGCAAAGAAAATAAAACCCAGTCTATATTTTGACAGAAGAATTCGTTTTGTTTTAAAGAAAAAATATTTTTGCAGAAGATATTCAGAGCGGCATGCTACTTCATTTTCAATGTCTACAATATAATCACGTTAAAATAAGTGCAACTTTTGACATGAATTACTTCAGCACAGGTGTAAAAAAATATATATAAGATGAATTTCTTGATAGGTTTGAGCAGTGCAAAGCCAACCATTCTAGGATTCCAAGTAAATCCTCTCAACACAAATAGTAACAAAATCCACATTGATGATTTTGGAATTGATACTGGATCTCTAGAAATGCAATTGATCGATTTAAAAAGTTTTGTGGGGTGCAAAGTGTATGGAGTTAAAAATCAAGTTGGAAGAGTTTGGAGGTCCAGAAATGACGTACGTAACAAAAGTGGACAGCTTTTAAAGGAATGCCGCGAGGTGATGTGTTGAATAGAAATCCAGATTGCTACAGTCTAGTAAATAAGTTTGTAATAGGAGTGCTGGCTATCTTTAGATCGACATATTCGTGCGAGAAAGCGTTCTCCTGCATAAATATAATTAAAAGTAAAGTAAGAAGCCAACTGACAAATCAAAATTTAGAGTTGTGTTCAAAACTAAAAACAAGCTATGAGCTAAATGTATCCAAATCCGAGCATAGCCATTGCTCTTGTACAATTAGTTTGTCCAATTGTTTGTTATGCAAGTATAAGTTATTGTTGTGAGTAAAGGTTTAACTGTTTTGTTGTTTCCTAAATTATTTTTTGGGGGTGAAAAACACTACTTATATAAGAATAATTTTTTTTTCATTAAAAAGTAAGTACTATTGATAGTTGGCAAAAAAAAAAAGATGTTGCGGCTCTTTAAAAAGTTTTTAATTTGTAAATTGTAATTTTTGGCTCTTTGGACTCAAAAGGTTGCCGACCCCTGGTCTAGAGTCTCTAATTTGTAGGGGCCTTGCACAAGAAAAATGTTTTCTAGAAAAAAATTGCGAAACATGGATCGAACATAGCAGAGATCTATGTCTACTACTATAACTCAAGAGCTTTATTGTTTCTCATTGGTAAATATGTTAAAACTTTATAGTAAGTCTTGCACAATGAAAAAAAAACGAAAAGCAGAAATTGCAAAGACTTGCTTTATTAAATTTGGTTTCTCGTCATCGGAATTAACTCTCAACCAAACTATTGAAATTGGGTTATTTTATTTGTATGATGTTTTTCTTTTTTTTTATTTGGGGCCCTCAAATTCGCTTCTTCTAGGGCAGGCCAGGGGTCTCAAACTCATATCAGCATGTGGGCCGCATTGGAAAGTAGCAACCAGTCAGCGGGCCGCACCACGAACACCACGGTCATTGCAGTTAAATGCTAAAATAAAGTTTTTATAATTATTAATTACATTTAGTGTAGTTTATTACATGTACAGGCAGTTTAGTTTACTAAAATAAGTTGACGTTGTCATTGTCACTAATAAAAAAGCAGAAACTGTAGTTCCCCCCCAAAAAAAAAAAAAATATATAATTACTAGGCCTACTGCAGATAGTTCGTCACTCATGTTTCTGTCCACTCAGCTGAGAGCGTTTGGCAGAGACCATCGACGTTAGGCCTGAAATTGCGTGTAGTGGCAACCCGCAAGGTTGCTCTCAGATGCTTATCAGTCAGTCTTGATCGTGATGCTGTTTTGTTGAGCTTCATTCTGGAGAAAAACTGTTCGCAAACTTATGTATTCCCAAACATCGCTACAATTCCATTAGCTGCGCAGAACAAGTTTAGAAACTTTTATCTGGGGAGAAACTGGTAGAAATATAGGACGCCAACATCAGCGTATTTTTGCTTTAGAACAGTGTCACACTGCAGGTCCAGTAGTTCCATCTGGACTTCCTCTGGAACATTTTTCACGTAAACTGCGAACGGAATGGCAACAAAGAAAAACTGTGGTTCGAGAGCAGAGAATTGCTGAAAGCGGTGTTAAAAATCTTCCAATAGTCTGGAGAGAATTAGAGGATTCTACGTAGTCTTTCAGGCGCTGTGGTTCAACCGTTATGCTCTGTAGAAAAGAGAAATTAGCCATATTTCAATCTGACAGTTGAGTGGCCCACAAAGTAAGCTTGCATCTGAATGATTTGATGTGGTCATACATCACGGTAATCAGCTGCTTTGTGTCCATTTAATTGAGATGTTGCGTGATGTCAGTAAGAAAACTAGATCCGACTAAAACATTGGGTCTCTGAGCTATGGTATGTCTCTGTCTTTCATTGCCATGAACAATGCTATTTCCCGTCTCAGTTCAAATAATCTCTGCACCACTTTTCCACGATTCAACCATCTCACTTCTGTACGATACAGCAACTTTCCGTATTCCGTTTCTAAATCAGCTAGAAATGACACAAACTGTCTGTGGTTGAGACCCCATGCATGCATGAAGTCCACTGTCTTCACGACAACATCCATCACGTTCTTCATTTGTAGACTTTTTTCTTCTTTGTGCAGAATGCAGTGTATGGCTGCAAAAGGTCCCGCCAAGCTGAGCTGATTCGTTTCCTCTACCATAAATCCAACAAAACCAACCTGATTGGTCACGCGGCCAATCGGTCGGAGAGGCCGTATAACGGTGGCTTGATTCTAGCCGCTAGCGGTCAGCGGTTAGAATCGGGCCACTGTTCACCCAGCTTCTGCTGAAATCCTAAGCGGTCGATGGGCGACAGTGACACTTTAGTTACTGATTTGTGCAGTTGTAATCATTGCACGGTTTACATGTGGTCATTGTAAATTTTAGTTTGTTTTTTTTTTAATTCGCGGTCGTAGTCGCGGGCCGCACAAAATAGTTTGGCGGGCCGCATGCGGCCCGCGGGCCGCGTGTTTGAGACCCCTGTTCTAGGGTCTCAGATTACATACGGTTGACTCTGTGGTGGACAACGGCTTTGTCTGCAGCAAATGTGGAGAAATAGCAACTGGATTTTGGTGGCCGTGCACTGCCCTCATCGTCAATCGTGGGAATCGAAGGCTTTGCAACATATTATTTGTTATTCTAGGAAGACATCGAACGTTGGAGTCCTAGAAAGGAAGAAGGCGAAAGATTAAGTCTAGTATTCACATCACATCCTGTCGCGTGGCAAGATAACGTGGTTCACAGACGAGGAGACAGGCTATAAAAATATGAAAATAACAAGGTAAAAATAACAGGTAAAAATAAAAGGCAATAATAATGTAAGTGTCTCACTTCCTTTACTGTACTAAATGTTAACATTCATTTGATTATGTGACATTTGGTATCGATACATCGGCGCCTTGTATTTTCTTTGACATTGTGACATTTCGTTTGTCACTCAAAGGTCACAGAGAATCTTGGGTAAGGCTGTCCTTGACACGACCTTTCAGAGCTTAAAAGTATTTACATAATAATAATAATAATAATAATCTTTATTGTCCGTAATAAGAGCATATGTAGTGTACATCATATCTTTGGGGAATTCCCACTTCCTAGATTATCTAGGCTAAATGCACTCTACTGGTCATCGCAACTTTTACATAGACAACATAAGGAGGTGATTATGGCTTTATCTCCCTTTCTGTGTACTTTTTTTTTATTATATCTTGTGGGAAGCGTGGTCGAGAGGCTAAGTGCGGCTTGAGCTTGGCTTGCTTGGCTACCTAGAAGGGGGCTCGAGGTTCGACACCCGACTCGGGCAGAGTTGTGTTTACTGAGCGCCCAAAGGCAGCACGGGAAACCAACTCCTAGATACCCCCTCCCTCCCACTGGTCCACAAATGAGATTGGACCAAATCGCTCTGAGCATGCTATAAGCATGAAAGTATATATATATATATATATAAAAGCGATAATAATAATAATAAAAAATACTATTTCCATATCATGACTCTATTGTATCAAATTAGCCAATGATACAAAGCTTATGATAGTAATAACATCTTCCTATCAATGCATGTTAGTAATTCCAGTCAGTATATCTACAACTTGAAGTTACCTGTTACCTATCCCTTAGTCTGGTGGACCGTTGGGGCACCAAGCAAGACCTGATGACCGTCTTTCTCCATTCCTCTCTATCCTTTGCCCTGATTAGAACTTCTTTCAGTGGTAGGCCCGTCCATTCTTTAAGCTTTTTCCTGGTACTGTTCCCTGGAGGAAGGTCTTTGCGAGCCCCGAAGATCTTGTTATATGGCCATACAGTTGAGCTTGCGTTTTTTCACAGTAGTTAGCAAGGTCATCATGGGGTCCGATCGCTGCAGTAACATCCTACACACTGATGACCAAACTAACAAATAAGCAAAAACTAAAACAAAAAAAAAACAAACAAAAAAACAAACAAATGAGGATTAACTGCAAACCGTCACCACAATTCATTCACCAATCAATGCTTCAGTATTTCAGACTATTTTACTTCCCAGTTTGAGATGAGCACCACTTTAGGGTCAGTCTGACCTGACTAAAATATACTGGAATGGACTAATACCAAGGTTCAGTCACAGTCTTGGGCTGGAGTTTATTTACTAGTGTCCGGTGATGTTCTAAGTCTTTAATGTGAAAGGTGTCAAGCTTTTCTTTATTTATTATCACTCTCTGGGAAAAGACAAAGAAAAATCCGAAATCTCAATTCTAACGATACTCCCTCAGCCCTTAGCTATTGGGAGCTATCCAATTTATGTGTTACTTTGTACTGTAAAAAAAAAACAAAAAAACAAGGAAGTCATGATATCGATTTAAAATATTCTATTAATCTAATTTTTATATAAATATAATCGCAGCTATTATTTGTAATCTGACCCCTGCCTTGTACAGCTAATGGTAATGAAGACGTTGTCTTTGTCTTAGGGGAAATGCCCCGAAGGTAACGTTATAACAACAATTTGATTTATATTCTATTAGTTCTTAGCATTGCCAGCCCTTCAATTTATAGGATTGAGAAGTCAACCCAAGAGCAATAAATTAATAACTCGGACAGTGTCATAGAGAGATGTCATTTATGATTAACAACTTTTTGTAAGTTCAAGGAATAGGATTGCGTATGCACTACGGGTTGTCTTCGTGTTAGTCCGGAGTTCGCAACTTTCCCACCCCTCGACGTCATCATGAGCTATATTGCAGGAGGTTTAGTAATTAGTAATAATAATTTTATTTATAAAGCGCTGTTAACAAACAAAATGTAGGCTCAAGGCGCTGTAAAAACATTACAAACACAAACATGAGACATGTCAAACTAATCTAAAAAAAGTTCTAAACAGATAGGTCTTGATGTTCTTCTTAAAAGTGGTGAAGCAAGTTGTCTGTCTGAGATCAATGGGGAGTGAGTTCCAAACCTTTGGTCCGTGAACTGAAAAAGTCCGCTGACCGTAGCTTTTGAGGGAAAAACGTGGCACCACTAAAAGCGTTGAGTCCATTGAGCGTAGGGCTCTCTGGGGGACATATGGAGTAATCAGTTCGCTAAGGTACAAGGGCATCTCATTGTTGTATATACACTGATGGCAAAGTGTGGCGACCTTGTAATCGATTCTTGCTTTTACGGGTAACCAATGGAGCGTGCGCAAGAGCGCAGTAGCAGAAGCTCGTCTTGTTTTTTTAAGAACTATGAATTAGTATTACTGAAAATTTAAAAGTAAAGTTTTCTTATATTTCAATATGTATTATAATTGCAACTAATTACAGTTGACACTTAACTCTTTCTCTCCGTAATTATTTACCACAGTCTGGTGGAATCAGCGTTGGTATCGTCATTTAGGAGATAAAGAGTTAATGATAATAGCTTATACTGATTAATTATATTGGCTATCTACATCGGATATTTATTAATATATGTCGATATTAATTTATTATGGTTAATATTAACTTAGGTTTATGTATATGAATATATATATATATATATATATATATATATATATATATATATATATATATATATATATCACAATTTGACTTGGACTTGAAGCGAAAGATTGTGGAACCGCACACGATCCTTAGCATCCTGCCATTTTACAATTAGCTAATGCATTACTTTGAGTTCTGTAATCAAAGATGCAGCTTTAATATTACCAGTCTACCAGCGACTCCTCCCCAATCAAATTACAAATAACTATATCTATACCCTAGCGTGTTTCTCTAGATTAGAACAAAATTCAAGACTTTCTGATGCTGAAATGATCTCTAAATATGGCTAATGACAAAACTCAGGGTCGCGTATCTATCGTTTGATGACCTATTAGGTAAACGAGAACAAAAAATGGCTGGCTCCTCTACCACCAAAGCATATACCACCTCATGTGAACGGGAATGTCTATCCAGAATAGGGCTCCACAGTCACATAACAAAAATGCACGTCCGGATGAACCATAGTCGTGAAGGAGGCCAACTATGAACAGAGGCTGATTACAAATACTTTGAAATGCTTGAAAGGAAAACTTACACAGTCTAATGTGGTGTGGTCATTGTATTATGTATGTTTTATTACAGCTATACCTGGCAAGTATGTCAAAGCGACATTTCTAAACATTCTCTCTCTCTCTCTCTCTATATATATATATATATATATATATTTATATGTGTGTGTGTGTGTGTGTGCGTACTGGTGAAAGAAAGAGGGAGAAGAGCAAAAAAGAGAGAAAAGAGAGGGGGAAAAAGACAAAGACAGAGCAAGGTGTGTGCTGATGAGAGAGAAAAGAGAGAGAGAGAGAAAATGAGAGTGGAAAAAGGGAGAGAGAGATGAATGACAAAGGAGACAGAGAAAAACTTGATACAGATTGGGGAGAGAGAGGAGAGAGAAAAAGTGAGAAGATTGGGAAAGACGTGAAAGTAACAGAGAGAGAGAGAGAAAGAGAGAGAAGTGAGACGGAGAGTGAGAGGAGATTAAGAAAAAAGGGAGAATGGATGAAACATAGAGAGGATCGGGGGAGAAACTGAGAGAGAAAGAAGGAGAGGAGAGAGACAGATAGAAAAAAAAACGAAAGAGAGAGAGAGAGAGAGAGAGAGCTTGGGATATAAGAATAAAATTGTTGATACGAATATGTCTCTGTCTATTTCTCTCTCTCTTTCTCTCTCTCTTTCTCTCTCTATCTCTCTCTCTCCTCTCTTTCTCTCTCTTTCATATTTATAAGAAATGATCTAAATAGAAAATAGGATTAGAGCCGCACATTATTTCAAGATATTCCTAGATCTAAATACATAATCCCTGAACAATCTGACAAGCATAGGCGTAACCGCAAATTATCTTAGAAAGATCAATCGTCATCGCGATGTAAAATATTCACACTTCTAGCCCAGTCTTCCATCATAGTATGGTCACCTCTGATTACAGGATTTGAACACGCAACCTTTCAGTAAAGTTCAAAATTAATACCGCCGTCTATAAAGAAGAACAAAAACTTCTCCCCTCTAACCCCTGCCCTAATCCTCCTTAATCCCATCAATTCACAGGACATGCACATGCAACTAAGTCAGATAACTCTTGTCTTCTCGCCGATGCAAGGGGCTAGCACTAGCATAATGAATGATGGATTATGGCTCGGCGTTCGCTCCCCTTAGCTTGATTTAGTTCCGGCTTTCTGCTTGTTGTAAAATCATATTAAGTCTCTGGTCTGGATTACAGAGGCGCCTTGTCCCTGCCATGCTTAATAATGTACAAAAGTTTTGTAGTCAAATGATTCTAGAAATACTTATTCAAATTATGAGCAATTATAAAAATAATTTAAGCCTTGGTCGTGCGGTATGCGTGGTGGACTGTCGCTCGGACTTATTGATGGTCACGGGTTCAAACCATGCCCACTACCATAACCCTTGGTCCTAAGGTAGGTTAGTTAGGACTGGAAATGGAAATTATCAGTAACTTTGAAGGAACATTCAAAACGTGTAATACATTTTTAAAGATGAAAAGGACATTATTTAATGTGGGGAAAAAAATCATTTTAGAAATGAATAATATGTTTCTGTTACCGAATCGTATTCATGGGCTGTTTTATTAGAAATTGTCCAGTGATTAAATATATTTTTTTATTGCCATACATTTATTGTAGAAAATTGAAGCCAAGCTAGAAATAGCTCACAAAAGCCCTAGGGAGCTATAAATTTTGCATAATCACAATTCAGATATTTCTGAAAGTATTCTTAGGGAGTATGGAATGTTATCTTTTACTGACAAAGGTTTAAATTATGAGATATTTGTTTAGCTTTTTTTTTAAATTTTATTTCAACACTTTTACATTGGATTTAGTATTAAAATGAATTCCCTTTGTGTCGTTGTATTTCAAGTATAGGGTAGTAATTATTTAGTATTCCAATCTAGTTTCTGAATGAATAAATTGTGTAAAATGGAGTAGTGCTATTTATACACTACTTTCTGGATACCCAACATACGATTCTGCCTAGAATGTTTACATCCTACAACAAACCCCTCTAATTGATACACAAATCTTGCGTAAAAAATTGTGCATGAAAATAAGATTGATGGTAGATATAAAGGAATGCTAGTCTAGGTGTTGTAAGTTAGGTGATTGCAAAATATGTTGCAGCACAGGGCCTAGGCCATATAAAGGGACTTGCAATTTTCTTTTATCAGGACTTAGAGCAAAACTATATTATAAGACGCCAAACAAAAGGAGTCTATTAGCCAATTTTCATAGGGCTTTGACCATCCAGGAGTTTCTTTTTAGTAGAGGATTTTTAATTTAAGTCCTGTGTTTTTGTTATGCTTTTCTCGATTTTATAAGACTCTTAATTCTGACTTATTATTTTTCAAAATATCTGAATAATACGGCATGCAAACTTGTACCGCTAGATACATTGACAGAAAATTTACTTGAGAAATACTTTTCAGAATCTAAGAGAAATCTTCAAATCTATGTATCTATAAATAACATTGATTGTAGTGGCATATACATAGAAAGTTGATAAACACTTAAAGAAGACGATGGCTCTAATTCTAAGATAAGATAAGATAAGATAATTTTATTGATCCAATCTAATGGAAATTCAGTTTGATTACAACTTGACAACGTCAGCGTAACTACTATACAAAAACAATGTTAATGAAAAAAAATTCGAACAACATTCACATACAAACACACATGCACATTCACAACCAGCGCTTTATGAATTTGACTTCTATGTACTTCTCGATGACAGCTGATCTCGTAACACTCTGATCGAAAGTGGGACAAAGGAGTTTTTAAATCTTTCAGTTTTAGTCTTGGTGGAAAGGAGACGACCACTTCGTTCAGATCTTATGTAGCAGTGGTTTAATGGGTGAAGGTTGTCTTTAAGAATCGTGAGTGATTTGGAAATGCATCTTTCTTGGAAAAGCTCTTCAAGAGATGGTAGCTGTGCTTGAGTAATATACGATGCTTTTTTAATTAGTCTATTTATTCTGAGTCTTTGTGCCTGTGGAGTATTACCGTACCAGCAGGTGATGGCAAAGTTAATTTTGATAAATCTCGTCACCATTTGTCGTTCAATATAAATTACATGACATAAGCAGTCGGACCAATCATTGGAGTAGACTGAACCAGAGGCACAGTAACTGAGTAAGCAAAACGTAAGCCGGGGGAGGGGCAAGAAACTTTATTGTTCTAACCCAATTTTCATAAACAACACTTAGAAATATAGGCTTATAAATAAAAAGTATTTAACAATAGCATAATAAAGACACACTTAGAATGTATTACCTAAATAAAAAAACTACATATATTTTTTTTGTGCCAGGGGCATAGTTTTGATCTACCCTCTTTCAATACGCCTCTGAACTGAACATTAATTAAATTTTACTTTTGTCAAATATTTTTATTTATACAATGCTTCTGTCATTCTGGTACAAAACTTGTACACATTATTTATATTTATTTATATTTATATATATATATATAATTATCTTCGTGGCCAAACCATGCGGGACACTACGATGAAAAAGTCACGGAAAGATAACTTTTATTTCTGCGAGTCAGACTAGAGTTATCATATTTAACTCTTTCTCTCCCGACCAACGATGCCATCGTTGATCTGACCCCATTAAACTAACTTAATTTTTTGGCTAGTAAACTTTAATTCACGTTTATATAAAAGAGCATGCATTTATCTATTCCAATTATACTATTTTCTGGTTAAAAGAGTACCATTATTGAAGTTTAAACCTAACAGTGAAATACAAATGAGAAAAATGAATACCTTCCTTTTGAACATGGAAAATAATTACGGAGAGATAGAGTTAACTTTCGCAGTGACAGAAAGAGCGAGACTCAGCGAATATAAAAAGTAGTTACATTTGCTCTTTTATTTATACTTCTACTTAAATACTCTAATATTATGAGATGTGTGTTTAAAACAACTACTCGAATTGAACATTCCTGTTTTAAAATTTACTTTTCAGATTCCTCAGATTAGTTACGCCTCTACCAGCGCCGACCTTAGTGACAAGACTAGATTTGAGTACTTTTCAAGGGTGGTCCCACCGGATAACTATCAGGCTCAAGCTATGGCGGACACCGCACGTGCCTTAGGCTGGACCTACGTCAACACGCTGGCCGACTCGGGGACGTATGGAGAGAAAGGAATTCAAGCCTTCGTTGAGGCCACCAAGAACTCTGGTAAGAAATTTTTTCTATTGCATGTTTTTAAAGCACAATGCTGAAAAATATGTAGTGTGATAAGACTCTTGGTAACAAAGTACCTGTGTTGTTGTTATGATAATTGTTGTGGTGCAATTTTATAACACATATTTCCATCATAGGATAAATAATCCTGTAAATTATTTATGGTTTATGTGTGCAATAGAAATTAATTGAACTAATAAATACAAAGTGTATTTAGAAAAGTAACAATGTATAAGTGAGCTCTAATTTTTCTTTTGTCCTTTTTGTACTGTTTGATGTAAGAATACATTTACAAATATCCAGATTCTGTTTAAACTTTGTATTATATTTAGATACCTTGGAATTTTCTTTTGGCTATTTTTAGCTCTCCCCAACGTTTTTAATGTTCTGTAAAATTGTCTTTTGAAAAAAAAAAAA
>JADKLZ010000687.1:30555422-30569727 GCA_021533235.1 Biomphalaria straminea | reverse complement strand
AAAAAAAAAATAATAAAAGAAACCTGCCCGGTTAAGTCGGGCATAATACACTCATAAATTCTCATGAACGTTTTTTTTTTAAATTTATTTAACAAAATTAAATTTTATGTAAATCTTCGTTAACATAATGTTGTTTTGTTTTTAGGGGAAAGTGGGGTAATATGAGATACTTAACTTTAAAAAATTATAAAAATTATAATTGATATATTTTTACCAAACGCTAATATAAAATTGATTCAGTATATATGAAATAGACTTTCCACTAAAGATCAGATGGATTCGAGCATTACTTTTTAAGTTATAGAAATAAAATGAAATCATTTTAGTATCCCATATTACCCGCCATAAATGGGTAATATGGGATACCCAGCCATTGTATAAAAATTATAAGAATACAAACGAAATATAATTCTGTAAATCAAGTAAACAAAACAAACAGTTTAAAACATCACAAAAATTGTATTATTTTACAAATATTTTCTGTTAAAAAGTCAATTTAAAAAGTGGGTGTGTAAAGTGAACCGTGGGGGCTCCGGAGCTGATGAGAAAAAATAATTGTCTTCATTTTAATTAATATTTTTGGCTAATTCAGTTTTTATAGGAGCTGATTATTTTGGGTTTTCTTCTGTTATAACATTCACCACCAATTATGATCTAGATGTAATATTTGAGCAATTAAACATTAAATAAACATCGTACCTCAATTTACCCCCAACTTGGTATCCCATATTACCCCCAGGGTAGAACACTGAAAAGTTAGTTATTACAACCATATCACTGTACTGAATAGACATTTAAAACTGTTTTATGCTTAATATGTGCACATGTATTCATTATATACCAAATACAATATGATGACTTACTTTTTAAGCATTTAGACAACCTTAAAAAAAAAGTGATCTAATGTAAAGATAACCATCAATTTTTTAAAAACATTTTATTAGACTAATATTGCGATCCACAATGTGAATTAAAGTTGCGAATGTTGTTTCTTAGCTTAAGCCTCATTTCCGCTTCGCCAAATTTCGTACAATACCAACCTATGAAAAAATACCACATAGGCCCATATTACCCCACCATCTCATATTACCCCACTTTCCCCTACATGCGCTACTACTATACTATGAATTTATTTAGATTTTTCACCCTGGGCAAGTTTTGACTTCATAAATGGGCCCCTTTTCAAAATGTTTGAGAACCACTGCTCCTAGCCTATCTTAAGGTAACTGGTGTGGGTGATTGGGTTGTCCAGTTGCCCTATTGTTAATGTCCAAGGTATATTGAATCTTTCTGGTAGTCTCCCTCCTCGTCAGAAAGGATGGCAGGAAGGAGGAACTCGCCGCCCAATTCAGGCTTGAGGAATGGAGATTTTGTTGGCCTTAGTGTCCCGAGTGCGACGTACGCTGAATGAGACTTGCGTGATCATTTTGTTTTTTTTATAAAGTTAAACGAGACTCTCACGTGATCAGTATGACCGTAAGGTAAAAGAGACTCTCACGTGATCAGTTTGACCGTAAGGTAAAAGAGACATTCGTGGTCAGTATGACCGAAAGGAAAACGAGACTCGCTAGGTCAATTTGACCATTTGTTAACTAGTCAGTTGTTTTGAATGGCTAGTTGCCCTACCCATTCAACTTTTGTAAATCAACACTCTCAGAAAACAAATTATCAGCCTCCACCAGGATTTAAACTCTAGACCCACCGCGTGTAACCAATAGCTTGACTAATCAGTTTTCAAGAGGTTTCCCTCCTCCCAGGAGCTAACCTTAATTGGGAGCAACTCACGGAAATCGAATGTTTTACATTGATTTTTTCCCATTCGGTTTCAGGTAACGAAAGCTTGAAGAATTGGAAGGACTACAATCAAGAAGGTCTTGTCCAGTTCGTCATTGACTCGGTCTACGCCCTGGCTCACGCAGTCAACGATATGCTGGCCGCCTACTGCACCGACGGATTCGTTAGATGTCCAATACTCAAACAGCTTTCGGGTCCAGTGTTCCTGCAGTTCATCCGAAACGTTTCATTCGTTGGTAAGTTTATTCATAGGATACCAAATAGGAGCTCTTCCTTTATTGGTGTTTAAACAAGGAGGAGATGGTTATCTATACGGCTCTTGAGTCTGCCTAAGGGGCGGCCGTTTTAAGAGATGCTATTAAGTAGGGCGATTTAAAAGGCGAAGCATAACGTATACGAGTAGGTGTGAGCATGCGTCTGATTACACATACATGTGTGTGTCTCAGTGAGTGTCTGGGTATACGTTTTTTAATGTGTCTGAGTGAGCAAATTCTATGTAAATGTGTTTTCCATCATCTTTGATACCGTGTTAAGCCAGAAGAGTCTGCATGTTATTATCGAACAGCTGATCGGAAAGACTCAAGGTTGACTTAAGTTCCAAAATACAACAAAACCAATCAAAGGATAATGACAGTATATTTCTGTGTGTTTATCATACTTGAATTAATCACAAACATACTAGCTCTAGTACTCTTGCACTAAAATGAGGTAGTCAGTATTTTGAATGTTATGAAGGCATGAGAATGTCTACCACCACAAAAGTAAAATAGCTACCAAATGTGTGGGACCTGCTCTCGGAGAAAAGCACTGGTCAATGTACGCATTTACAATTATAGTGTTTCGTGAAACCTCAAGTGCTCCGCGAGGCCTGAATATTTGTTCCACGAGCTACTGGAATGATTAACTAGTTGTCCAACACGTAAATAATCTCCTTAAATAATAAGCAAAGTGTTCCGCTAAATACTTAGAAGGTGTGAATGTTCCATCAAGGTAAATGTTTTGGAAATTCTGACTTACAGAATGTATGCATTGGCACCATTCATTTACTGGTATAATTCATAACATATCATAATTCATGCATTGCAACAATTCTTGTACTGGCACAATTCTTGAACAGACATAATTCATTTATTGACACGATCAATCTACTAACACAATTCATGTATGGACACGATTCATGTACGGACGTGATTCATTAATCGACTCGATTCATTAATCGACGCTATTTATGCACTGATACAATTACATTGATACATTCCACAGTAATAGAATTAGAAATATGCTTTAGTTTTTGAAAATGGGAGACTGTTTTGACGGAGAGTTGTGAGTGTTTGTGTAAGAATAGTTGAAGAGAGTGGAGGTACGAGGACAGAATGGCATACTTCAAATCTTTTAACACGACTCAAGGATTTTCCACCTCCAGAGCTAGTGATAAAAGTGACCAGTCCTGCGTTTTTCTGGAAGCTTTACGACCGATGTTTCCGAAATCTCAAGTTCACAGAAGAAAGGGGGGGGGGGTAGGATGATGGCGTGATTTGAAATGGTGGACGGGGGAGGGGGCCAGGAGGATGGAGTACGTGGAGGATTGTGGGAACAACAAAAAGCAATCGATTTCTCTCTTAAAGCTGAATAAGATTGAGACTTTAAACTGGTGAATTATTTTGTCTTTATCTTTATTGTTATACATTTATAAATAAAAGGAATTTAGCATTTAGGGAACCAAATGTAGAGATACGTTTCATCGTTAATACTATAGGTCATTATTTTAGTGAAATGAGTCTCAATACTTATTCACTCTATAATATACTCAGAGACGCGGTGGCTGAGTGGTTTAAGCGCTCGGATTACGAACCGGAGGGTCCAAAGTTCGAATATTGAAGACTGGGATTTTAATTTCGAGTTCATTAGACCGCCTCTGATTGGTACCTTACATTAGTTGGGGTAAAGTAAAGGCGGTTAGTCAATAAGATGGCCACATGGCACAGAAACAGATGACTTTTGCATCATCTGTCCTAAGGTCTGAAAGTGGAACTTTACTCTTTTTTGTTCTCTATAAAATAATAAGACCAAGATGCATCTGTATGTTATACGTTTAAAATAAATACTCCTTTGTATAATGGTTTGTAAATGCCAGGATTTTATAATCATTTAAGTTAACTGGTGTTAATTTAGTGGAAGATTCTGTAAGAACTATGAAGAATTAATTGTTAAATTTCTTAAGTTCCAAAGTTTTACGATTTCGAATGTCCCTCAGGTGGGGTCCCGGGAGACTTTCAAATTTGGCTCCCTCCTTCCACCCTAGCTACGCCACTGGAGCAGACAAACATAAAACAGCCAGAGTTGTACAGTGTGTGTAGGAATCTTTGTCGGATCAAAATAAGAAAGAACTCCCTTGTTGGTGTCCCGTCTCTAGATTTCAATTCAACGACAGCAAGTTATGCAACCGAGGACGCCGAGAAAAAGTGGACAAACCTTTTCTCAACTGACTTTTTGAACTTTGACTTTTCGTATTGTTTACATATAGAGTCTGTGGCCTTTGCGCTGTCCACTAGATGTCTCCTCGACATTTGCACAGGCTACTGGATGTTTTCGTAGGCAGTGTCACGTGTTAATAAGACAAGAAATCTATTATTATACGAAACAGCCAGTTGCTTTATTCACAACTCAGTTTTATCTGCTAGAAGACGAGCTTAAATGTTGAATTGTAGCAATGTTGATCTATTGAGGATACGCCGTTCATAGAGCATAACATATGTTTTACTTTGTTCTTATAACAGTTGTATTTTTTTCTCTTTAAATTTTTAAAAAAATATATCACATTCTAAATAGCTGACCATTTTCAAAAAGTTTTGGTAACAATCAATTCCTATTTTAAGCGACACTTTTTCTGTCCCATTCCAATGTCGCATTCGGTTTTCGACCATTTTCTGCCAAACCAATTAGGCCTATTTGGTTCTAAAGAGAATTTAAAAAAAAAAAACGGACTAATAAATCAGGGATCCTTAACAAGAATTGATTGCTCTCCCCCTTTTTCTGTGTCTGGGAGGTAGTCAAATGAGACTACAAAAATGGGGCAGACTTTAGATAGTAAATGTAAAGTTGCAAGCTAGAAAAATTAAAGCTTTTGTAATAAAACCAGCACTGTAATAGGGTTTACAAGATCCAAAAATAATATAATTCAACACAAATATTCAACAAATGGTTATTTAGTACTACATGTATCTTCGAAAGAGCAGGGTGTCTTTTTTTTTTCAAAGCTTCTATCAACTTACTCTATCTGTCTGGTAAAGGCTTATCCACGTTATTTCTCCGACACCTAATCTCGGATAAATCTGAAATTTTAACTGACAACACAAGAATCAATAAAAAAAAAACAATAGGCAATAGGTACATTATTCTGTTTGCTTTCTCGAACAAAGAAATCGTATTCGACTGAAGTGGTGGTATAAGCTGAATTAGCCACCTTTGACCCCATTCATAGGTTGCCACTTTAAAGTAAATTCGAAACAAACCATTTTCATAAGCACTTCACTAGCGGAGTGGCTAGTATGTCGGCTAGAGGAGGCTTGAGCCATCAGTTCGAATTCACGTCGTTCCCCCCCTTTTTTTTCATAAATGCTTTAAAAAGAGATTAAGGTGAAATTCACGCAGATATCCCCTTTTCTCTCCGCCCCCCCGTTTTCCCAGACAAGTGATAGGATCGTAAGTATTGAGAAAACTAAAAGCTGGAAATAGCGCTAAGCAAAGGCAGTTTTCTTTTTGAAAGTAATATGTTCCTGAAATTGTTCTAAGAATGACGTCTAGTAACTGTACTCAAAACAAGACGACACTGACAGAGAATAGTAAAATATTCTAAAAAAAAAGGTGCACATATTTCCTCACTAAATCTGGTTTTAGCCATTGGGTTAGATCTTGATGTAAGGAGGATTCAATCCCAGGCAATAATATCGTGCTTAACCGTGAGCTCCAAGATGATGGGACAGACTTCCGTGAGTTAATGCGCGGATAGGCATGAGATCAAGACAATGGTTCGCGCTGTAATTTGTATCTACTCAAAACAACGCGTTGCTTGGATATGCTTCACAGTAGCTCCCCTTAGAACTTTTGTTGCTACTTCTCTCTCTTTCTCTTCTATTTCTTTCTCGATCTCTTTTCCTGTTTATGTATTTGTATCTTTTCTTGCCTTCTCTATTCGAATATCTTTCTCCCTCATTGTGTTCTTTCGCTTTATGCATCTCTTGGTTCTTTCTTTTATTCTACCATTTGTTAAACCTTTTTTCTTCTATTTTATCTCTTTCTCTCTGTCTTTTATAATTTTCTCTTGCTTACGTTCTCTCCTTTCTCTTGTTTTTTTTTTCTTTTCTTTATGCTTAATTCTTGCTATAAATATATAAATACACACACACATTTCCTATTGTACATTTATCTCCGCTTTCTCTTTTCCTTTTTTTTGTTTAGATTATCTCCCCATTCTTTTCGAAATCTCGCCAATTATTTCCCTTCTCATCCTAATGGGAAATTATCCGATTGTGAATTGATGTCCAAAAATATAGCTAATACTTTTTTGTTTAAATCTGGAAAGTTATAGATCGAGATATACTTATTTTTTTTCTCTAAGGAAATAATATTTCTTTTGTGAGCAATAATATACATTTGGATTTATCAATAGTGCCATATACAGTTTTTTTAATGATATTTTTTAGAAAAAAAGTGTTGTGGTGTTTCTATTATTAGATGTAGTAATGTAAATTTAAAATATTTATAACTCAGTCAGGTCTTGCGGTTCGATCACACGCACAACATATATAATGAAATCCAGAAATAACTTTATAAAAGCTTGTTCAGCTTAAATATATATATATATATATCTTTAATTCACAAATAAGGGACACAGTCCAAATGTCAACAGTTACTAGATCTAGATCTAGATTTAACAAACGTCTTTAACAGTCGTTTCAATCCCAGAACCACTTCCGCCCAAATAAAGTGCTATTTGAAGCCGCGTCGCTCAAAGGAAATCCCCAATAAAACTAATCCCATTATAAACCTATAAAAAAGAAGTTCAACATTCACCATTCAGTCCACATGATACACAATAAAATCGGAATCAATGAAATGTAAAAAGGAACTTTATTCTCTAGCTTAAAATGTGTTCATCTATTATGATTAATTTACTTTAGTGTTCATCCCTCGGTTGGCAAGAAATATTAAAATAGTTATGAATGACAAAGTTGACCCCACTCTTTTGCATACCAGGCAGGGGTGGGCAAGTAACGGCCCGCGTGCCACATGCGGCCCGCCGAAGTGTTTTATGCGGCCCGCGAAAGCCTAAATATATTAAGTGTGATCACACATATAAAAATGCAAGTATATTAAAAATAAATAATTGTAAATATCTAAGAAATTATTTAAAATGCTTTAATTCTTATCACTTATAATGAAGAGGTTAAAGAAATATTATCTCTAAACCTCCTTCTAAAAAGTTTAAAGTAAACAAAGATTATATTTAATAGCAATATTTCGATAAATTCAGTAAAACACATAAGCCCAGGCCAGTATTTATTCAATGCTATGAAGAACTGTGTTGAAAGAGTTGGGTTGGCTTGTACAAGATGGAAAGGGTAACAACTGATGGAGCTTTGACTGACAAAAAGGTCCATGATTGTTGGAGGCCTCGCACAGGAAATGAAATGCGATATTATAGAGAATGAATAGCGAAACTTGTATTCAATGTTATTGTTCGAAGTACACTAGGTCTTCAATAAATTGTATAATTTTAACTTTTTCCCTTTATTTTGTATTTTCTATTTTATTTGGGGCCACCAAATTCACTTCGCCACTCATTCGTCCCCAAATTTTATTAATGCGGCCCGCTTAGTCCCCAAATTTTATTAATGCGGCCCTCGGTTGAAAAAGGCTTCCCACCCCTGATTTAAAGTGTTTTATTTCTTAAAGAGGCTTTCTGTTATTCCTTCAATTAAACATGTCTCTCCGCTAACACTCTGGAAGACAAAGAGGAATGGATAAATAGGGCAACAGAACTTATGTGGTACCACAAGAGTCAAATAGACTAAGGATTAATTGAAAAAGGGGAAGGAAGAAATTACATATACATTTTGACTGTATTTTATATTTTCAATATTTCATTCTTTTTTCATCAAAACTTAATAGTGGTCCCTTTAGTAACTTAATTATTGAAAGACATAAAAGTGTGTGTATACTGTTGGACTTAAGTGCCCTGTAGGGGTTTACCATTCATGACAGACTGACTGAAAGTATGATTTGGTAGAGCGTTTGCTGGTTTATATCTGAAAGAGAAAGGTGTTAGAAAATGTACACATATGATCTATATAAAAACGTGTAGTTTATTTCTACAGCTTATTGCAGTAAGCTATTCTATTAATTTGCAGAGAAGGTCGAGTGGTAAACTGATTGGCTACTGAACTGAGTTCAAATCCCTTTGCAGACTGAAGACCCTAAACATGATGTCAAGATGATTTGTAAACTGACCCTTAGATCTAACCTACCCACATGAGTACCTGACATACATAGGAAAAAAAAAAGACTGTTGTTCTATCATCGTGACACTGTCAATGTACCGTGGAATAGAAGGAGAGGGTGGGGAGTCTAATCAACATTGATTAAGAATATCAAAGAAAACAATGTTAATAATTCGAAAGACGACGCTACTATTCCAGTTAAAACAAAGTGTAAGAATCACTAAGATACTAGTAACTAGATGAATGAAAAAAAAAACGTGAAATGGGTTTTATCCCACTGATAAAAATCCCTGTGTGATTAACCCTCTTCACTTTATTCTGTTCTATCTGTCCAGGTGTCAGCGGTGACGAGGTCAAGTTCAACACCAACGGCGACAGTCTTGGCCGCTACGACATCTTCCAGTTCCAGAAGGTCAACGATGAGTTCAAGTACATCAAAGTAGGAGAATGGATCGACAGGTCAGTGCCTACAGGTGGCGGTGTGAGGTGGGCGGGGCATCCGTCCCTGGCTACGGACCGTAGAAGATTCACATTCATGCACATAATTTACCGTATTGACAAAAAGCTGCACTGGGACTTTGGCGTTCACAACAATTAATATAATCGACATTTAAAAAAAAAAGATTGGTTTGGAACCGAAATATATAAAACAAATTAAATAGTTTCCATTTCTTCCCCATCAATATGCCTTGCTTCTGGGCAAATACATTTGATATATTTCCACATTCATTCATAACCTCGCGAGGTGTCTGTATGCTATTTAAATAAGCGTAGTGTATGTGTGTCATCATCACCTAGCGTGGTGTGTGTGTGTATGTCTTTGCGGTAACTATATTTAGCACCTGAGTGCTACACAGCTAACTAAAGCTTGACTACTACATCTAGATCTTGCTCTTGGATTGTCCAAATGAAAGGTCAGAAATCAAACCTGTTCCAGCCCCTCCACCCCAAGCTACGCTCGGACTTTGTGTCTACGTATAGCATTATCATCTGCCCTATAGACCACAAGGTCTGAAAGGGGAACTTTACTTTACACTTTACTACTTATAGCATTACAAACTTTTAATAACCACTTCATAACTGTTTCATTATAAAAGCAAGACTTTCTTTCATAAGCAAAACTTCCTTACATTCGTTTCTTTTTTTTTTTTTTTGCACTCGTGTTTATGTTTGTAATGTTATTACAGCATCTACATTTTGTTTGTTAACACTTTCTCTCCGTAATTATTTACCACATTCTTGTGCAATCAACGTTGGTATCGTCAGTTAGGAGAGAAAGAGTTAACAGTGCTTTATCAATACAATTATTATCATTATTTCTTCATTAATTTCATTATTTTAATTTTAGTACCAGGTTGGGCTGGCAAAAAAAAAGGTCCAGGAATAAGTTTAAAAACATAAATAAAATAACTTTTGTTGGTTTGTTTGTTTGTTCTAAGGAACACTCTTTTCAACGCAAACATTGACTCTATTCACCTCGCTATTTCCTTTTCTTTATTCTTGTCTTTGTGTTTCCAGAAACCAAGGAATTTCTTTTTTTTTCTCTTCCTCTCTGACATGCTAAATATCTCTGTGTATTACGACGGCCATACCTTACAATAATTAATTCCCTAAACGCAGGGTTCAAAGAAGATCCTACTTAAACAGGTAGAGACCAGATGTAGACTCCCATGCACAGTAATACGTGTTAGAATCACACATTTCCCATACGATGGTACGGGTGAATGCTTTTAATTAAAGAACTCGTTACTTCAGCAACTGTAACGAACTTTCAAAGCATATGCCATTGTTTTCGTTCCCTTTCAAAGTGATGTGGTGTTTTGCTTAAGGAGTACACACTAATCGATCATTTTGTTATTGCCGTAGCCTTGGAAACATTTTGTAAACACGTAAAATAAATTGAAGAATTCTGCATTTTTTTTGTTGTCGTTGTCAATGTAGTTGTTTTTTGGTGATTGTTGTTGTGGTGTTAATATGTTAAGTTGAATGACGCTGATGCTGTTGACTCGGCTCCTCGTCTTGTTGTTGCATTCAATGTTAATTCATATTTTCTGTTTACTTTTTGTTTAACATGCGCCTTCGCCTCCTTTTTTTTTGTTATTTTTAAAATATGACACCTGATTTCAAGCCCTACATTTACACACATACACACACACACACACAAGCAAACACACAAACTTGTAAAGGAAGTTAAGGGAAAAAAAGTGAGTACAATGATTGCTCAAATCAGCCAATGCTTGTTTGCAGTCTTGTTAAACAAAATATTGCGCTTGATTTTTTTTTTGTTTTGTTTTTCAAGAGAAGATGAAAGAAAAAAGAATTTCAATAGCTCGCTATGTTTGTTTCTTATATTGTTTCCGAAATGATTTTTAATGTTGCTTTTCTTTTTATATCTCAAACAAAATTACAACTCACGTAATAACAAAAATTACATTTTGTTTCATTACATTGTTATTTACGAGTAACAAAAAAGCAATATAAATTTATTATACAAGCAGCTATTTTCCTATAAAATAATCATGATGTTTATAATAATAAAACTATCCACTTTATCTGGCTTACGCAGCTGACGGTATCAATACTTTCAGACCTTGCGATCTACGGTGCAGATGATGGAAAGGTCATCTGTTTCTTAGCCCACGGCTAACGAGGGTGTCATGTGGCCAGCATAAGGATCAACCACCTTTACTTTCCCGAAATAATATCAGATACCCACTAGAGCTGGGTGACGTCAGAGTCCCCCTAAAGATTCGAGCCCAATACCTCTGTTCAGAAGTCAAGTGCTTTAGCAGTCAGCCACCGCGCTCTCTCATCTTGTGAGAACATTTTTCTTAGTTTGCTTATGTCCAGTGTATTTGTTAAAAGCCAAATATCAAAAAAAAAATTATATTTAAGAATTTTTTTTTGTAATTACACTTTTTAGCTTTAAACTCTATACTCCGCTTTAAAAATAAAAATCATAATAATTTTAATTATATAGCGCTGTTAACAAACAAAAATGTAGGCGCAAGGCGCTGTAAAAACATTACATACATGAACAAATTGTATAACAAACTAATCTAAAAAATTTCTAAACAAATAAGTCTTAATGTTCTTCTTAAAAGTGGTGAAGCATGTTGTCTAATGTCTGTCTGAGATCATTTGGGAGATCAATTCTGGTTTTACAAAGAAATTACATTCGTTTTGTGTGTTGATAATCAGCGATGGAGTTAATTTAGATTTGTATTCGAGTTTTCTAATCTGAGATAAGACTTTAAAAACGTTTCAATTTCGTGTACGTTTCTGTATTGTTCATGAAGGGCAGGGGGGATGTTGGGATGAACATTTGAACTGGAACTGAATGGATAAGTGGATCAGAAGAATAGACAGAAAGAGTTGAAGAGAGGGAGAGAAAAACAGAGAGATAGAGTGACAGGGAGAGAAAGAGAAAAAGAGAGACAGACAGAGAGGGAGGGAGACAGAAATAGACAGAGAGAGCGATAGAGACAAAGACAGAGAGAAACAGGTACGCAGAGAATGAGAGGGAGGCAGACAGACAAAGAGAGATACGGTGACAGAGAGAGAAAGAGGGAGATAGTGAGGGGGAGAGAGTTAATGTAAACAGGAAAGAAAGAAAGTGTTAATATGGCATGGTGATAGACAGAAACAAAATACATTTAAAAATTTTTAAACGCTTTTGAGAAACACTACAGACTACAGATTGAAACAATGTGATAGACGGATACACATTTAAAGATACAAATGTTGAGAGAGAGAGGAGGGTAGTCAGGGATAGAAACAGAAAGGTTGAGAAAAAGAAAGAATAAAGAAAATAATTCAAGGAAGTTACCAGAATACAAACAGATCAGGTCTGTAATAGAAACAAAAATTGAAGGCTTTCTAAACAAACAAAAAATTCATTTAAAACAAACACTCACAAAAAACAAAACAAAGAAATTTATTGCAGTGTTTTATAGGAAATAAAACTGGATTTGAAAAACAAAAAAATTATTAACATAAAAAAGTAACACAAAATTGTTTACTGCTTTTTTTTTTCTTTCCTATAAATCGGAACACTTTATCACAACTCTTCTAGAACAGCGGGACAGCGAAGACTACCTATTGTTAGACCCATCCTCGCTGTTTCTTGAGCAGTCTAAACAGAGGTGACACTCAACCCACCCTAATAAACAGAGGTGACACTCAACCCACCCAAATAAACAGAGGTGACACTCAACCCACCCAAATAAACAGAGGTGACACTCAACCCACCCAAATAAACAGAGGTGACACTCAACCCACCCAAATAAACAGAGGTGACACTCAACCCACCCAAATAAACAGAGGAGACACTCAACCCACCCAAATAACGCAAGACGAAACGCCAACGAAAATATTCAACGCCGTCAAACAAGAAGTTTACTACGTAATAAAGAGCACAGTCGAATGTCGCTAAGTTAAATATCTACTCTAGAAACCAAATCTGACCTCTCTCTAAAACTGTTAAAACAGCGGTTCTCAACCTTTGAAGCTCGGTGACCCCTTTTTTTACAATCCCTTACTTTGCCGCGACCTCCCCCCTCATACACACACAGCAATAGAAGAATAGACAAAAGCAATTCTTATTTTCGATGGTCTTAGGCGACCCCTGGCAAGTCGTCCATCGACCCCCAAGGGTGTCGCCATCCACATGTTGAGAACCCTTGTGTCAGAAGTATTATGTGTTAACTTTCGTTACACATCAAATTCTAGTCTTGTTTTTAATAACCGTTTTAATGAAACAAATAACTGTTCGCCAAAATCTCTTAATCGAATTTTAACACTAATAATTCCGTATTGTAGACATTGTAGTATTAGTTGAATAAAAACTACAAAAACTCTATTTTTTTTCTATATTATCAATGTTTAAGAACAAGTTATCAAATTAAAAGACTTGGTTTCATCTTTTTAATACGGCCCATCATACAGTTTTGTAACAAAGGCTCTTTCAAAAAAAGAAATTATCACAATAAATCTATGGTCGACTTGCATTCTTACGTCTGAACGGTCGAATTTCTCCCGATTAAGCTAACAACTCTCTGTTGACATGTGTGAATGCCATAAACCAACTAAAGTTCCCCTTTCAGACTTTGTGGTCTATAGGGCAGATGATGTAAAGATCATCTGTGTCTGTGGGCCACACGGTTAACGAGGGTGTCATGTGGCCAGCACAACGACCAAGGCCCTTTACTTTTCCCCAACTAGTCTCAGGTACCTATTAGAGCTGGGGTGGGACTCGGAGATTAACAGGACAAGACTTTTATTACCGAACACAAGAATGAGCTTAAGTCGATCAGCTCATAACAAACGTTACTGCTCTATTGTCTCAATAGTGGACAAAGGACAAATGTGGAGAAAGGAGAAATGTGGACAAGGAGAAAAAAAATAGACTCCCTACTGATTTAATGAGAATCATTCTTCCACAAAGTACAATGCGAAGACTACTTGTAAGCACCCTTATGTTTGCGCGAACAACGAACAACTGCAGAATGTTGCTACTTCTGAGAAATATTACATTGTAATATAGTTCAGTGTTGTTCTCGATCTGCCAAAGTGAGGATTATTTATTAAGAAACACTAATCTTTTTTTTTTTTTTTTGCAATGCTGTACATACAAATTTAAATGTTGACCCCATAAAAAACACTTTACAAAAATGTTTTATAATTTTAAAAAAAAAATTTTTTTTTTTTTTTTTTTTGTTTTTTTAATGAGAACTCGTAACTCGTTTTATCTTCCTAACTATGACATTTAACATCGTTTTCACAAGAAGATCGACTGAACAAAAATACGCGAACACGATTCTTACCCGCTTTCTCACATCAGAACGGTAATTATAAATGTAATGCTCTTACGACGATTTAAACCATTACAAACTTGATGCGTTTGACACGCTATGAATCACATTTTTTTCGTAGTGTATTTAATCTGCGCTCTTTTTATTGGGAGGAAAACTATGCTGTGTACACCATGAGAATGCATTACTGCAGCTTAG
>JADKLZ010000687.1:30492192-30509403 GCA_021533235.1 Biomphalaria straminea | reverse complement strand
ATATCTGGAGATGGTGTTGTGCCCCATATCTGGAGATGGTGTTGTGCCCCATATCTGGAGATGGTGTTGTGCCCCATATCTGGAGATGGTATTGTGCCCCATATCTGGAGATGGTGTTGCGCCCCATATCTGGAGATGGTGTTGTGCCCCATATCTGGAGATGGTGTTGTGCCCCATATCTGGAGATGGTGTTGTGCCCCAACTTAAACAATTTAATCCCATTCGAGCTCGCACAGCTGCTTGGTTTCTAAGACATTCTGCAAGAACTCTATACACTTTTATCAACCTTTAAACATTTACAGGGGACTCTGTCGTGGGGTCTAAGCGTCCCTAATGTTACTACTCGTAGCGTCTCTAAACTTGTCGTATTTCTTATCTTATTGTATCTACCCTTTTGGTTGCTGTAATTGCAATAAAATTACTTTGTCCAATCCTAGGTGTATCCTAACAATTGATGTAACTTTTTATATGTATTTTACAGACTAACGATCTTTCTAATGATCTGATTTTGGCCATTGCTTTGGCCTCGTTCGCAGTGCTGGCCATTATGTTGATCATGGCCTCTACCTACAAGTATTGTGCAATCAGAAAGAGGTGAGATTATGCGTTATGCAAAGTATCACAAAAGTGTCCCTAAATTACACATTTAAAAGGATAACTATTATTATCAGTTCTAGGTACCTATTCTACCTGTATCTGTACTTCATGTACCTGTACTTCTTGTACCTGTACTTCCTGTACCTGTACTTCCTAGGTGGTCCAAGTGGTAGAGCACTTGGCTATGAAGATGAAAGTTCTAAACTTGGTTTAGATATTTTGATCTAGTTTGCAGTGCCACATCCGCTAGGGTGGCTGCCTAGTTGTTAGGTATGCGCTCTGGACGATCGTAATGTGTTATCGATGGTCCAGGGTTTGAACCTCGCCCGCTGCCTTTCCCCGTCGGAAGGTTCGGGCTAGGATGTAACTATCTTCAAATCTGAAGGAACATCCGAAACATGTCAAACATTTAATAAACATTACATACAAGGTCTTCAAGAAGGCCGTTGTGTTGTCTTTGTATCAGCTAAATATCATGTAAATGAATATATTCTACCGGCATTAACGAAAAAAAACAAACAAAAAAAAAACAAATAATTCTTTAATAAATAGCTAATTAATAACCCTTGGGAAACAAAGATCTACTGAACTATTGTTTGTCACAGACGACACAGGCGCCCTCTACAGCCTCGTCAGTTGCTCATTCGGGACTTTCCATATCCAGTTAGATACCACAATATGTGGGGAGCTAACTCACATTTCTACGATGTGCTTAACAAAAAGACAAGTTCTCCGGCTTATTCTTCCCCTTTTCAAGATGTAAGTTTTTACCTTTTTTTAAAAAAATAGCATTTCCTATGTGTTGTTTATTTAGATGCATTTATTGAATCCACTTTTTTTTATTGCGGCCCACGTAGGGATAGGCAGCTATTGTATTTATATTTTCCATATGTTTATTATGTATGTAAACGTCTATCACATTTGGGGCCCTTATGCTATTCTTAATATTTGGGTTAGCATTATGTTAAAATATATATACAATAATATTCATATGTGTTTGTAGTATTCAGCGAAGGTGAACCTGGTATAAAACTTTAAATTAAGAGTTCAATTACCTTAATACATCGCATACATTATACAATAAAATAACCATATATGCAAAGAATATTGTTTTGTTTTGTTTTTTTCATAAATGTAAATTTATTTCTGTGTGATTTTCTTTTCACTAGGTATATTTTTCAAGGCCCTACGAAAATTCCCGAAAGTTCGAGCATCTGTTGTCCACGCCTGACGACTCACTGGAAGACTTCCCCTTCTCCAAGTTTCGCCACGATCCGACCCCACGCTCCGGGGGCAAGCACAAAACGGACCCTTCCGTTGTGACGGGGAGTTTCGTTTTCCATCAGCCTGGGAGTGCAGGCGTGGTCAGCAGCCATCCCGTGAAGGAATGGTCGGACGGGAAGTCGTACTCCACTAAGAAGGACAGCAAGGAAAACAGGGTCGAGGAGAGCTCAGAGTGCTATCACATCTACCGCGGGAACCTCAGCCGGTTCCATCACCAAGACAACGCTA
The DNA here is from genome assembly GCA_021533235.1 of Biomphalaria straminea. NCBI lineage: Eukaryota > Metazoa > Mollusca > Gastropoda > Planorbidae > Biomphalaria > Biomphalaria straminea. Next base: position 30,507,294 of record JADKLZ010000687.1, on the reverse strand, counting down.
ACTTCCTCGTTCAGCAGAGGCACTACGGGAAGAAAGACCCGCAACATCTTCCAGACATCAGTGCAGAGTTCTTGCCCTTCCCGCGGTTGTCCTCTATCTCCATTCCCAGCTACGGCTTGCACCAGGGAAAGTCAAGTCGCAATGTCGACAAAGTCTCACGAGACCAGCAGATGAGAGAAGAGAAGACGGAGAGATTGCCCAGGAACAGTTTCGACTCTGGAAGCAGCCGAGCTTCCAGTGGATCTATTTCGCCCTATGCAACAGGGCATCTCGATCACCACAGCCCTAAATCCCATGGCAGGGATAACAGAAAGTCCCAACGAGGCTCCCCACATAGCAACAGCCCTGACGTCATCAGCGGCCATAATTTTACCAACGCCTTTGTCCGGGTCGGCCTGAATGTCTACAAGGCCCTGCAGACCAGGGGTGACAGCGAGGGGAGCATCTCCAGCAGGGACTTTCACGCCAGCGAGCCAAGTCACAAGAAGAGCAGCAAGAAGAGCCGCCGCCACAACAATGCAGAGCTCAGCTACGACAGCTTTAGAAATGAGCATTTGCGCGAGCTGGCCACGAAAGGGGCGGCGTCCAGCAGCACGCTGGAGGCGGGGTTTAGGCACAAGACGCATGACATCGATACGCCAACACATTCACGATACTGATCTAAGCTTCGGTTCTAGCTTGAATGAATCGGATCTGGGTTGAAATGCGTTTCACTTGCCAATTTCCATGGCACGTCATAACATAATTATCTAAGATGGCCTTCCAATTTTTTAGTCAAGTCGAAAAAAAAATTGTCTGTGATGAATTCCGAAAAAAAAACAACAAAGAAAGACGCTAAACAGAAAAAAAAAGACAAAAAACAAAGAAGATGATGATGGTCGATCATTTGTGTTGGCAAGAAATAGACCAGCTTGTGGATGTTGACTTCTCATCAGAAAAACTTTCAATGCATCTTTCAACAACTAACCTATGAAAAACTGTTTTGCACGCAATCCTTTACAGCTCGTGACTAAACAAGGGATGAATGACAAGGCTATTTCTCGGAACTTTTCTACAATATCTGTCAACGTTACGACTGCGTGCGTCGATGATAGACAAAATATTGATCAGGATTCAAACTTGTGGTCATGATAGCTGCAAGTCTGCTCTCGGCAAACACTCTTATGGAGTCATATGTTTCATTTGTAATTGTTGGCCAGACTTAATCGAAATTTTCAACTACCACGAATCATCATGATGTTTAGATACATCAGTCTGACATGATTCAGTGTGATGTACTGTTATATCAAGATGTTATGATTCATTTAAGTGCCATGTACTTACTTCATGTTCTTTTTTTTTTTTTAATTCGACCTTCAGCTTTTTATTCAAATACCTTGCCACTATCGTCACGTGACCTAGACAGAAACTTGAATCCTTGAAACCGAGGCTTGATTCCATTCTTTACCAACGTGCCTGCAGTGAACACATAATCAAATAATTATTCAACTTTCCCTATCTCCAAGACGTACTGGCAGTCTTATTGATCCTTACAGTAATCTGTTAATGTTAGATGAAATAATATTATTTTTAATATTTTAAATTGGTTTTACGTTATAAGCTTTAGCTGTATCCCGCTTCTATACGCTCAGAGCTCCGCGCCATGAAGTCATGGTTCAACAAACATTTCCCCATCATACACTAATCAGCGCCAGTATCCATGGTTACCGCCTGTTTACTAAACATTTGTATTGTAATTCTTAGATCAAAAGAGCAGGTCCTTTTAAGTCTCTGAATTGAAAGGAAGTTTATAAAGTTTAACGTTTCCTTCTGAAGTTAAATATTGTATGTTTGTTATTTTGTAAGTTATTAATCTTGTTCTAGTGTTTTTAAGTTTCTGCTTTAAGAATGAAATATTGTGTAACATAATCGTGGCATCGTTTTAAAAAGAATGTATCTAGTCGCCATCTACCTTGTATTCTGTTTGTAATCTACATTCTCTTGTGATAAACTTTAGAGTCAATAATTTAAGTCTGAAACATGTGTGTTGCTGATTTGATTTCACCATATTATGAGTTCACCAAGTGTGCCTATGATGCAGTTTCATTGCCCTTTGTTTCTAGACATTGGAAAGACTCAACCATCATCACAAGATATAGAACTTTTCTAAACTTGTCCTTATTAATAGTAGCAGAAAATGCATTTCTCATTCATGTATTTCCTTTTAAAAGTACCACAAAGAAAAAATATATTGAACTTCAAAACGAAACAAATACTTCACAATTATTTTTTTTAACAGGAGGGTTTGATGATGGAAAGGAACCCACCACAAAAAGAAAAGGATTACAATGATTAAGTTTTTCACAAAATGCTATTATCTGCTTTCCATGAAAAATATTGTAATGAATCAAAGTCTAAATGCAGCTGCCCGTTCGCTAAGTCCCTAGAGTGTCTTTGTTTAAAACAAAAATTTCTCTGACCAGATTCTGACAAGCTTGCTGATGAAGTGGTCACTTATAAAACAAAAATGTGTACAATACTTGAGTGTCCTCTTAGCATGTGTTTCAGTCATCTACATGTAAACCAAATTTAGTACTGTGCAGAAATATTACCAGAAACTAAATTCTATATCTAAAGGATAAAACAAACAGAAAAAAACAACAACTCTCAAAATGTTTTCATTGAAATTTGCCATATGTATTAACTTCTTGTAGAACTGTTGTACTTTCAACCTTTTTATCCTAACCATTTTGTAGATCATAAACACTACATCAGTAAGTATGAGTCATTTAGTCATGTAACATGCACACTTCAAGTGACAACTGTCTCATCACACTAATCCATTAACACAAAGAGTTTTAGGTCTAGCCTATATAAGTAGAGCTATCCAATAAGTAAAATTTTGTCCATTGTAAATAGTTGATTTTTTTTTTTCAAGCAATATAAAAATGATATATATTTTGTTTTACCAAAGAAAACAAAAATTAAAAATCTAATTATGAGTGTTCCACAAAATGTATAAATAGTTCATAACTGTACGTACCGATAATTTTCAAATAGTGAAAAGAATGACAAAAAAAAATTTTTACGTTTATGAAATGTTTCTTGAAATAAGAAGAATAAGAAAACAAAATGTGATAACAAAAATACATACAAATATATAGTTAAAATTTTTGACAAAGGGACACTTTTTGATTGGACACATTGTGTGAACAGCTTGTAACCAATTGGTTTCATTCATTTACCTGGCCATCCTCATGATGAAATGATAGAGGTGATAATGAATGTCGTCAGGATTATAACTATTTACATTATGTACAGCCACTCGCAAAGGAGTCATTTAGAACAGCGTGCAGGAGGGAAGGACCTTGTGAAATCATTGTGTCATGATTTCATTGCAAGAGATGTGACCACAAAACAAACACAAGCTTCAATGCAGACAACAGAAACAGTCAGTAGTAGATACTAGTTAAGTTATGACTTAGAGCATACAGGGAAAGGAACCCCCCCCCCGCCCCCCCCCAACTTGCCTCATGAGAATGTAATTATTTTTAAATTATAACCACAAGGAATTCAAATGTTTAAAAAAAAAAATTTAAAAAAAGAAATTTTATGAAATAAGAAAGGTATTCCACAACTAAATAGGTAAAGGGGAATGTATACAATGATAAAATGCTAACATTTTCAAAATCAAGTTTTTTTTTTGTTGCACAAATAATAAAAAAACAAAAATTAATGTTTAAATTTGAAATCTGGCGTATTAAATTATGTAGGGGCAAACTGAAAACCCTTTATAAAAGGCACTTGACTACTAGGCATGATAGAGAACAAATGAGTCACTATGGACAAATCCACAACACAATGCTGTGAGAAGGAAAAAAAAATTTAAAAATTAAGGGATTGTAAACCGTAAGAACGACATAGAAATACATTCACCATACTGTCATTACCTAGGGAAACAAGGGGGAATAAGTAAATTTTGTATAACATCCACATTTTCTAAAAGACTTAAGTGTCTACCTCTACACCTCCAATGCACAACAAGCAAAGTGTTTTACAAAAACAGAGTGAACAATAAAATACATTGAACAGTCAGCTTGCTAGCATCTCTTAAAACAACATTCCAAGAAAGTGATTCAATAGAAACTGTTGGAACAATGCGAGCCTAATAAGAACTAAGCATAAAATCAAATCAACCAGGCTTCCAGAAATTCAATTCAAACCAGCCAGCAATTAGGGTTATGTCAAAAAAAAAAAATTAAGTTTCAAATGTACAATCACAGCTTCAAAACCATCCAAGGCCAAAGGCTTAAACTGACACTCAATATTAAGCTTGCATATTTTGAACAATCAAGTATAAACAAAAGATATATATTTATATATATATATATATTATTTATATATAAAAATAGAATAATTGCATCTTTCCTCTGAAAAAATTTACAAAAATTAAAAGATAACTTTTTTTTTTTTACATTTTTAATGGAACTGACTGACTTGCAGAAAGCAACAAGTGTACAGAAACAACTACTAGAAAAATGCTCAAGGAATGATTTTTAGACAACAGATAGTTACGAATCTACATCTAGTGACATAAATAAGGAGAGAACACACAGAACAGAAAGGCAGTCAGAGCAACATAATGACATGGGTCATAGTCACTTAACAGCTGTCACAACACTGATTTTCTCTAACTGTCAAATGGTTTTTTGTTGAAGTAGGAAAATGAGAAAGTTACAAGGTAAGTGATGAGATGTCAAAGAGCTCACAGCTAATGGTAGGGTTAGTGGTGATGATACAGGTGTCTATGTACAGTGGGAAACTGAATCTTAAGTCTAATTTTGGTCACCAAAGCAACAAAGACATATACATATGGCTAGGATGAATAAAATACACATGGCTAAGTTTTGACTTTCTCCAAAAATTTTCCTACAAATAAATTGACCATTGCCAGATTGTCATTCCAATAATGTAGGGGCTGAAGCGAAATAAATATTCAATCCATACAGCACCAGATTTTTTTTTTTTTTGCTTATTTCATTCGACTTTCTGTCTCTGTACTAACACAAAGTTGTTAACTCATTTGGCTGGTAGATAAATTATTCAGTTCATGAATTGCCAACTAATGTCCCATAACTTGCACATTGTCTACAAATTAAACACACCACTGTTTGTTATCAAGCATCTCCAAGTGTGCTGGAAATTTGCCAATTGTAGCCTCGTCCACAAAATATCACAAATCTTCAGCTTCTCATAGAATCTCCTATCCAGGGCAAGCAAACCGTATTGTTCAAATTCTAAGCACGGATCCCTATAATTATCATTTGTTATTGTTCTTTACAGAGAATGACAGAGAAATCCACATATGCAAATAATATTTCTGTCAGGAAGTGTTAAAAATGACCAAAACCTAAATGATCATCGCATTCAGGGCTACCAGGGGCAGATAACAGCATGGGATCACCACTGACCGGAGATGACTCATCCATCATATCGTCAATCTGAGACAGAAAATTAAAAATAAAGTTGTAGCATCTATGCCTATGCAATATAAAGAATAATGTTCAGTTCATTTTAAAATGCTACACTGCATAATGTGGGTTACTAACCAATATTAAACAATTCATTCTAAAACAAATAAGTACCCATCTATACTTGTAAATATTTATTTTAAATTAAAAAAAAAATGATAAAAGCATACAATATGAGATAATGGCACCAATGTAAATGCAGCTTTGTGGATAACAACATTAAACAGCAACATTAATAGATAGTAACCCATTAACAAGTTATGGTATTGATACTTACAGAGCTGTAGGCATTAAAGTTCAATAAACTCGGTGACAGAGCCTGTGTAGTCTGGCTGGGAAGCTGAAGTTGCTGTGTTAGAGTTGTTGTCGCCATTGTTGTCTCCGGGATCAAAAATGTTTTGACGTTTGAAGAGAAATCACCATCGTTCAAAAGTGGATTTTCAATGCCTTTGTCTTTCATCAAAGTTTGCATTTGCTGTAAAAGAATAAAAAAAGAAAAGGCTTTTCATGACAGAAAAATCAGGCAAACATTCTTGGTTCCTTAATAATATAATGATAATTCTGATGTTAATTCAAAAGCAAGATGTTATTTCATTAAAACTAATAATATTGTTTGATTTGACTTTTATCAATTTTATGTGAACAGATAAAGACAGGTCAACTGAGAGTACTTTCATCAAGGTGATAGAATTGAGCACCTTCTACATACTCCTTGTATTGCCAGGAGTCTTTTCAATGAGCTTAGCAAAATCAAGTGTTCCTATATTAATCTAATTTCTTCACAAGAAAGTGCCCAAAATATTTACATACGTATATTTCTTTATTCATGTTTTCCTATAATAATCTAATTTCTTCACAAGACAGTGCCCAAAATATTTATGTACCTATATTTCTTTATTCAACCCATTATTGAATACAATGAGATGTTTAATTTGAGTTCAGGAATAATTACTGAAAGCATGTTCAAAATATACATTGAAAAATTTAAACGGCCACACCAGAATTTTCACTATTTGAGCCTTTTAGATAGTAATTCTTTTTCCCAAAGACAATAAGACATAGCTAAATTTAATGTTAAGATGCCAATGAGGCACGTTTTTCACAACAATATACATTCATATACATGTCTAACCAGTGTCTAGTTTCTACGTTAACCCATAGAGAGTTTAAAAGCTAATAACAAATATGTATAATAATAATGCTTTGAAATAAAAATGAAGGAACAAAGAACACATAAATGGACAATGCACCCACCTGCAATTTGATTAATAGTTTGCGATACTGAAGGTCTGTTTTTTTCTTATCTTCCATCATCATCTTGTACTTCCGCTGCTCATCCTGCAAGCACTTGATGTAGTCCACTGATGCCTTCAAAATGGACCCTTTGTTCTGTCGTAGGTCACTGGAAGACATATTAGACTGTGAGTCAGTCACAAGTTTCTCAAATTACAACTATGGTCTTGGACTTTGCATTAAGAATCTTTACTTACGGAATGCACAGTTTAAAAAAAAAAAGTATACTCTTAATACAAAGCTACAGCATCACAATAACTTACGGATCAATAGTCTTCGGCAAAAGGCCTCCTAATTCTTTTATTCTATCGTTGATGTTAAATCTTCGCCTGCGCTCAACTGTGTAGAAAAAGTATTTTGTATTAACATTACGATATGAAAACTCCAAAGAAAATAACAATTTTCAATTAAATTGTTGATATTATTTATGTATTTTAAATTATCAAAATCACAATAAATAGGTCAACTAATATAGCTCTGTGAACAGCTATCATTGAAAAATGTTTCCTATTATCAAATCAAAATGTCTTTAAAAAAGTATCTGTTTTATTTATAATAGATTTACGTTCAGACAATAGTATAACTGCTGAGCAAATAAGAATTCACCTAAGAGCAGACAAATTATAAAAAAGTGAACAATTAAATTTTTTTAAAATCTTCTTTAAAGTTGTAAGTAATTAAAGTGCTTTTCCTAAGCATTTACTATAGAATGGAAGCGCACATACTCATGTTATGGTTATCTTTCTTGATCCTTTCTTTCCTCCAGAGTTCATCTTGAACTGAGATGCCTCCATGTGTGATTTCAGTGTGTCTGTAAGCAGTTGTAGGACAAGACGCAGGAGATTGGTTGGATGTGTCTGTGTCCACTGATTCGAAACCCTGAAGAAGACTGTTCTGAGGAAGCTGAAATCAAAAGAACAAAATCATTGTAATGATGTCGTCAGGCACACAAATCCATGCAGGTAAAAAAAATAACTTTACATCCCTATGTTTCTGCTATATCTATAAACACACTCAAACATATTAAATCAAGCTCAATATTTCACAGATTCAAATAAGCCATAGCCTGCAAAATTAAGACATTTTTTATCCATAGCCTATATTTTTCCAGTCCATCCAAACCTTGTGTTGCGAACACAAGTTGGGAAATAAAAATGGTTTGAACCAATAGAAGTGAAGACAATCCATCTAAAGAGTTAATTGTATAAATAGCTTAATTAAAAATTGTACAAAAGGCGAACTCAAAATTATTTAAAAAAACAAAAACTTACCGATCCACCTCCCAGTGTTGGTTCTATGGCAATCAAATCACTGTCACCAAGAAATGAGCTAATTTCTAATGGATCCACAGACTGAAGGTCACTCAGTAAATCAAAAGTGTTTGGCATAAACTGCAAAAGAAAAGAAAATTCATTGTAACAAAAGTTTCATCTCAGCCATTCTTAGAACAACCAACATGATGAGAAAAATCATCAACATGCGGATGTTAGTGACATAACTCTCTGCATAAAAAAGTAGAATACAATCAAAGAAGTGAAACTGATCCCAGAAGACAAGCATTTGGCCAGCATTACATGTACTCCACATCTGGATGTATGCGGCCATATGAAATACTGCACTTTATCTTCAAATCTCAAGAAAATCCAAAAGTAGTAGAGTTAGCACTGCATAACATGAACATTTTTATCCACTTTGTTTTCAAGATGGTTGATATACAAGTTTGAGTCAATATGCAGATTTAATTTTACTTAATTTGATTTTATGATACGTCCAGAAGACAAACAGCAGAAGCAGAACATATTTTAAGCAAGATGACTGTGATCATGAAGGTAACAAATTTTTTAAACAAAAGGTTTTAAGATAATTAAAAGTCAGTCAAAACACAATTTAAAAAAAAAGGGTTTTAGTACAATTTCAAGGCAGGGTGAATTATGTACAATGTCTCACTGGACATGAATGTAACCACAGAAAACTGAATAGAGAATGAGACTACCTGAATGCACTGTACAGGTTTCATGTCCTTGTCTGGGGAGCAGGAACAAACATAAGCACCTTCAGTCTTTTCACAACATTTATCCAGCAACATTGTGACAAGATTATAGCGTCACTGTTTTCAGCCAGTCTAACAGTTTACCTTCAAATGAACACTTACATATCATGCCATGGCTGCCCGATAGACTGCACTTTAATTAACATGACTGAAGTGCTAACTACTACACCCCTACAGCCAGTCCGCAATCAAATAAAAACAATGACCTATTTTTTTCTTATTATTAGAAAGAGGTCTTTTTTTTAAAGAGACAATGATTATAAAATTATCTGCAAGGATAGAGGTAGATAACTCAATAAATACAGAAGGAGGGGGAGGCAGTGAACAATGTATGTATGTAAATATGAGAAGTGATAATTAACTCAGTCTCAATACATAGATAAAAAGACATTAAACTTTGGCACTTAAGCCAGGCGATATTACTATGTAGATGGCCAGGGAATGTGTATAGGTGTGCTAGCAAGATAACATGAGAGACATTAAGTTTTTATCTCTTTGAAGATTGGTATTCAAGATAAACCCAGATAAAGCTTCACCATCAGAGACTAAGTATACTAGCCAACATATATTGATCACTATTGTATTTCATGACCTCAATAACCACTCCTCATTTAATCATCAAAATGCAAAATTTACTTTAAGTGATGTAAAAATAGCAGAGGTGGGTCAAATAATAGTCCAAACATGTATTAAATAAAAACTAGCTTTGAAGTTTCTTAATAAAAAAAAACAGTTAATAAATAAATTTTTTTAGGAAGAGAACAAAAAATGCAAAGGTAATAACCACAGAGGTAATGAAGTTGGTAAGAAATAATTCTTTATCACATTTGTACAGTTGTTAACTTAATAACAACATAACCAAATATTTATGGTATTATAATTATTGTTCACTTTTCAATGAAATCAACTTATGTTACTAGACAAACAGTCTATTTTTAGTGATACATTCATTAACTTTGTATCAAAATATTCATTTAGTATTATCAATACGACACTAAAGTTGCAAAAGATGCCTGTGAACAAAAAACCACAACCATAATACACCGAACTACCTGTCGATGACACTAATCCTAGTACCACTTTTTTTTTTTAATTAAAATTATTTAAACAAATTAATCTTATTAATTAGCCAACAGGTGAGCAAAAGATTTTTTTGGTCTTGTTATGAAAAACAAAAATGGGACAATGGATCTTAAAAGAGAGTGAATTGAGAACAAGTTGTGAAAATAAAGGCCTCATATAACTCAGCTCACAGAAATAGTTTAACTCATCCATTTCTTTTACAACAGTGTCTCCTATTCACTTCATCCATTTTGTTTTTTGTCAATTTAAAATGTAAAAGATAAAGCTTATCAAATAACTCATAGCCCTGTCCATCATGCTAATGGTAAAATAAAAGATACATATTGCACAACTCAGGGTACTTGAATGCTTATTGTGAACAGTGGACCATCCTTCACACCAGGAAGTACATTCTTCTCCACTATTTCATACTTTCTTTCTTCGTGACAGTTTAAGCAACAGGTCATTAACAGGGCAAGTGTTGTGCACTCTTAATAAGACAATTGACAGATTTTCCCTGATGTAGGTCAAAGCCTTTCATCGCCAGACACAAAGCTGACACCCAAGTAGAGGACATTGCAACAGATGGCTGACATGGCCTTTAGTGTGTTCAATAGTGTCAGCCTGAGACGCAATGGTTCATAAAGAAATTGGGATAACAGAACAAAGAACTCGCTATTTCAGTAAAAACATGACTAAGTATTCATGTTTAATGTTATAACTTATTCTAGACACTACAATTATATATAATATAAATTTCAAAGGCACGCAACACATGTCAGTTAAAGACTCCCTATTCCCTTTTTTTTTCTTCTTTAATATGATGATTTCCTGACCTGTGGGTTGAAATTTCAAGGGGTCAGATAACATCTATTTTCGTAGACTAATAGGACCCATAATTTAAACAATGATGGTTTCAACTAAAATCTTGTAATAAATCTTTTTAATGTTTTTGAGAAGTTAGCATAATCTTTTTTTAACAATGTGGGTGTTTTGTGTGTTTCTAATTAAAACAAAAAAAATGAAATATTTAAACGATAGCTTTCAGAAATAATTATATGATGCATCACAACAATTATAAATTCAGTTCCATATTTTTCTTTAATTCATATTCTTCAATTAAAAAAAGTTAATTCAACTTTATATTAACCACAAAAATGACTCTTTAAACAAAAGCATTGACAAATTTCAAATGATGATGTCTAGTTATCCAAAACTAAAAGTGAAAATGGATTATGTGTGGAATTTTGTTTGGTTCAATTCAGATTCAATTATTGTAAGTATTATTATATCTACTTAAATATAAAAACCGCAAACAGCATTATGTGTTTGTTCAATATAAACAAATGCTTTAACTTAATGTTGATATTATTGAAGAAAGAACTTTGAATAGTCAACCAAATTTTTTTTCACTTACTTTGAATCTGACAACTGTTTTCTACAAACTTCCTTAAGCATAATACCATAAAACACCAATCAAATGAATGTTATTTTAAATGTTGAATCAGATTGATCATTGGACCTTCTACTGTTGAAAGTTATTTCTAATCCAACTATAGATAGTCTGAGTACAGTTATATCCACTTCAGTTGAAGTGTCAGGGAACAGAGATTGACTTTGAATTAGAAGAGTACTTTAATAAGGGAAATGACTTCCTTTATTAGTGAAATCCTCACAAGGCAGGCTCTTTCATATTTGACACTTTCTTTTTTGGAGTTCATAAAAGTTTCACTTAAACAGAATTAGACGTAGCTGACTTTGAATCCACCACTTCTTTTCAGTAAAAAAAACAAACAAACCTTTAAATCAAACAAATAAAGCAGAACTTTAATTTATCAGAGTTCAACTTATCTGGCTTTCACTATAAATGCATTTGAAAAACACTGGGCAACCACATTCTCGGAATTTCTGTATTATGGTATGATTGGTAATTTGGCGTGAAAAAGAATTTGTTCCATACAAAAGGAATGTTTTGACTTATAGACAATGAAGGGATGAATTAAACGTATTGTTTGAAATTTTCTATCAGCGTCTACTATCTTTTGTTATTGGCCTTTTGGCTGTGTTATTTGATTGTCAACGTTAGGAAATAAAAAACTGAACTTTCTTCAGAAACTACTTAAGAAACATTGCCCAAGTTATCTTCTCTTTTAATAAAATGTATAACCTTTAATTTATCTTTAAATAAATATCATCTTCATTTTAAAGGGTAATTGAAATTATTTCAAGTTATAATTTAATTTGTATTCTCAAAATCATTACTCCAAGACCTTACTACATGAGAAAAAAAAAACATCCCACACTGGAAGTGAACAAACACACTAAGACACAACAAAAACTTACATCTGCTCCACCAGAGCCCCCAAGTAATGGACTGGGAAGGTCAGGCTCAGGAGCGCTGCTGGATGCCTGTATGTGATGATATTGTTGCTGCTCTGGAATGGTCAGGCAAACATTGGCCGGCAAAGACTGGATAGGATGATGGTTTCCCTGATGTTCACTAAGAAAATGCTGGACTTGTCTTTTCTGGCTTTGCCTGACGTGATATTTAGTTGGATGTTGTAACTGTGTTTTTACCTGCGGATAGAGTTAGATTGTCTTCGCAATACTATAAATATAGATATGTCAGAGACAAATAAAAGGCTCATGGAAGGTCATTTATTGCTGCTACTATGGTTTATTTTATGTGTTTAAGAAGAAGACAAACTTGAGTACAATAATTTAAAGCAAAGAAGGCTGGCATAGCTAAGTTATTAGAGTGTGGTTTCAATACCAGGATATCATCAGAATAAGCTAAGGTAGCTTGCCAATGACCATAATCACTACTTGCATATTTCTTTTTTAAAACTTTTTATATGTTTTGTTATGTAAAACTAGCTACAGCAGAAAGAGATCAAAGTTAAGCCATCTCTAATTTATTTTTTTAAAGATGCATGTATGCAGTAATAGCAATAAGAGGTTAAAAAGCATTTAATTTTACCTGTAATACATTAGAAGGTACTTCCGCTGCTTCTACGACTCTTGGTACATTGATGCCTGCAGACCCTGTCATGTGTGAATTAATGTTAAGTGACTGTGACAATTGCTGCTCCCTTCGCTCTTGTTCTAAGAACTGTTGCCTTTGTAACTGTTGCTTTAAACTAGTTCTTGTTGACAAATTACTATGTTTGATTTCCGTCACAGGGCTGTGGGTGAGAAAGCCAAAAATGCAAAATAGTGATAAAACTGGTCTGGGTCTTAGTATAAAAGTTAGAAAAAAAAAAGGTCATCTAGAAAATTGTTAGCAAGTATTAGAAGTTCCTATCAGCATTTCTTCAAGTTGATAAAATGATATAAGAACTTTTCTTTTTCATTTCAATCTACTGCCTTTAAAAAAGAATTTTTTTAATAGACCACAACATGCAAGCAACACTTAACCAGGCCTTAGGAAGGATGGTAAATAAGCCTAGACTGCTTAACAAGTTAAAACAGGATAAAATAAAAAAAAAAACACCAGGAGATGAAAAACCCTTGTACATCATTTACTACAAACTTATAAGAAATAAAAAAACTGATCTGATACCAGAAATGGATGGGTACCAAATATTCTTAAATTCCTAATTTGAAAACTTTAATATAACACAGACAAACATGATTTCCCTTATTCTGTAAAGGACAAAGATGAAGTTGTGAAATATGGCTTTATTTCACTTTATAATGCTGATAAGACAAGAACTAGTAAAAATTGCTACTCAAAAGACAGAGAAACAATGGATTGGTCTGCATCAGATGTATCTATTACAAAAATAACGTAGAATGATGCCTAGTTGGAACAAACATGAAAATGTAACTTTTTATCAAACCTAAAGATTTTTAGTAAAAATTCAATTTTCAAATATTCTGATGTTACTTAAGACTAATTGATATCAACTAAAATGTATATATGTAGAGATATAAAAACCAATGCAGACATAAGATATATATATTCACATTTGTTTAGAGCTAGATTATAAAGTTTTCACTATCAATATAATGTTATTCTAGCATCAAATTAAAATGTCTTCTAAATCAAATTTAGCTTTTCTTTATTTTAAGATTTACGAATCTGGATTTACTCTAGAATATTATATCCAAGTGTAAAAAAATCTAGATCTTGATCTAATCTACTTCTACAAATCAGGAAAATCTAACATGGCACAAATAAATTTATAAGTACACGTGACAATATATTGTCTTTTTTTTTTATTAAGCCAAAGAAGGATCCATGACCCAAAGATCTTTCAGTTTGATCAAGATGGGTTTCCTCTATCTATAAATGTTAAAGACCAACTGAAGAGGTTTTTATCGAAATTGAGATAACTATTGATTTGGATAGTAGATGGTATTAAATACTGTTCCTAAAAATTTGAGTTAAAAGAAACACATATTTATATTAGAAAAAGTCATTTGAAAGCGTCAAAAAAATAACGAGATTTTAAATGGCTATGTCATGGCCGAAAGCGGAAGTGACGTTTTTGTCTGGAAACAGGGGGAAAATGGCGAGTTCAAGACACAAGATTCTAGATCTAGACTAGCTAGCGTATTCTAGATTAAATCTAGATATTGTTTTTTTTTTTTATTTTTTTATAATTAAGACCAACTTAACGTAAACAATTTAGTCATATTACTAGATTGCAACTAGATCTAGATATGGATCTAGATATCTAATGATAGATATTTAGCTACATTTTAATTTAGATCAGCTCGTCAGTGACGTCAGCTGTTTTACAGTGTTTTGACAAGTTTTGTAGTCTAATGACACTAATCATAATGTAGCCTAGTTGTAGATTATTGTAGATATAATCATTATAATGAATACTGATTTTATTATTATAGTCGTAGATCTAATTTAGTATATAAAATATATATATTATATAGGAATATAGTCTTGGACTTAGATCTTAGGACTTTATTAGTGACTAGCCTGGCACTACTAACACTAGAGTACTATATATACTATTATATAGTTAACTATAGTATATAATATTATATATATAGTATAGGCATAGGTATAGGCTTAGACTTAGGTCATAGGTATAGCCTTTAGAGGGCTAGGTGAGTAGGTCACCTCACTAGTGCTGAGTAGTGGTCTGTAATAATATAAATATATTTTATATATTATTATTATTATTAGATATTTATATATATATGTATAATATATATATATAT
>JADKLZ010000687.1:30475944-30492092 GCA_021533235.1 Biomphalaria straminea | reverse complement strand
ACGAACACTTTTTCCTAATTTTCTTTACTATAAGTCGTGCAACAGATAGTAAGACCTTAATCCATCGTCATCAACTTTGTTTGCCAGTTTCCGGTAGTTTCGTAACGATTGTTTAGGAAAGGGGCGAAGCGCTGATTGGCCAGAGGTGATCACGAGGCAAAAATGTATATATAGTGAAATGACGCACGGCGGGAATTCCTGCTTCTACTTTAGCCAGTTTAGCCTTGATTTTATTATTAGTTTATTTTTTTTTAAATACATAAAAGCAATAGGCGCATATTTTGACAGAGTGTTAATAAGAAATTTAACACATGTAATTTTTAAGAAAATATTCAAATAGTTAATATTTGAATATTTTTTTCATATTCATGTACTGTCGCAAGTTAATTTATTTTTCATTTCTCTGAATCCCGCGTAAATCCAAACCTCCATCCCTTTCTTTTCCACACATTCTGTCACGGTAGACTTGATTTAGAAAATGAAACCTGAATTAGGCAAATAAGTACATACCAATATTTTCTAAGTGAACCAATTGGAAATATTCAATTATTAAAGAATTTTTAATAAGCGAATCATAGAGGCATCATAATGACACCCGTAATTAGACATAAATCAAAATGCCTAGACTAGGGTCGAATATAAGCGTAGCACTTATCTCAAGTGATTCACTTAGGTCAAATACAAAAATACAAGGCAGTTGTCAACTACAGACCACTTTTGTCTGTGTTTGGGAGTAACGACTTAACCTACTAGTTGTATCCAATTAAAAATTAGGTAGGCGGTATAATAATGAAGCATAACTAATATGTGCCTTCTGTACAAAGAATGGGATATTATGAAGGCTGCTGAGAAAAGAATGGGATATTATCATAGCAGCTGTGAGCAAAAAAAAAAAAAGATCATCATAGATGCTGAGATAAGAATGGGATATTATGATAGCTGCTGAGAAAATAATGGGATATTGTCATAGCTGCTGAGAAAAGAATGGGATATTGTCATAGCTACTGAGAAAATAATGGGATATTGTCATAGCTGCTGAGAAAAGAATGGTAAATTATCATATACGCTGAGAAAAGAATGGGATATTATCATGGATAAGTTACAGAAATATAGTTCTACGGATGTGCCCATAGGTATTATATATAGTGACCTTCACTACCCAGAAGCTTAAGCGTAAACTGGGTCAGGCCCAGAGCAGTAGTCTACTAATCCCTAAGCATTTGTTATGTTAGCTGTTTGTCCTCCCTAAATATAATGCTGGCATTCTTACACTGTCTACATCTAACACACACACACTCACACGGTGGTTTAGGCTAACGTCTGTTTATCCAAAGTGTAGACTTAGAAGAAACCTTAAGTAAAGTGCATTTTGTTTATATATTTGTTGTTCTTTGTTTGTTCACCTAGTTTAAATTGTTCAGCATTAAGATATCTGCTATGATATCCTTTGCTCGAAAAAGATTCAATATAGCGTTATTTTTTCTGTTTGTTTGTTTTTTAATTCACGAACAAAATTGCTGCTTGCCGTCATGAAGGTCCCGAGTTCGAATCCTGTCAGCTGCCATTCCCTTTCCTCATTCGCGATGTTTGGGCAAAGACGCAATGAAAATACGAAAGGTATAAAAACAAAAATGAGGTTAAATCTGAGCAGCCCTATCATCATGAAACGAATTACGGCAAATTGTTATAAGTGAGATCAAAATGTAATAGACAGCTGTCACGGCCGTTGCTAATCCAATGATTGCTTGTAATAAATAGATGAGAGGGGCTGCCACAAAGTTTTTTATATTTTTTTATTACAGGGAAAATGTGTACAAAAAAAGTAAAAACTCTTTGAATGGTCGATGCCACATCAGCATTTTCTAGACCTTCTTACAAGGAAATGTATCAGGACAAGGACTAGATGAACATAGTAAATGGAAAGAAGCAACAAGGAATGTGCAAGCTTTTTCTCTGAATGAGCGCTTGGTAAAGCATACAGCATTACTGCAATGGACGGGTTTGCATTGCACATTGTCTTAATAATCCCACTATATGACACTACGCAGCTGAGCTATGGTCGATACCACCGTGGAACGTGTAAAATCTTATGAAATAGGCCTGCAGAAGTTACTTCGAAAAAGAAGATAACTCAGATAGGTCAAGGGGCAAAGAGCACTCGCTCCAAGTTAGACTGTCAATAGAAATCTTTCTTAGTGGTCAAAGAGTTAATGTGGATGGATTGCGCTACGATTCCTTAATAGGACTTTTTTACAAGGAGCCCTAGCGGAAAGATGATTGTTAGTTTTCCTTAATTTTTTTTTCTCACTTAGTTGGCATCTCCATTCAAAGCGCATACACATTTTGTTTTAAAAGTCCACTTAACTCGACTCTTCTAGTGAAATGTATTCATTGCGTCTTTAACTAGGTCACTGCGCACTTTAAAGCACACCAGTTAACATTCAGACAGTTTTATATCCGTCCCATCCATAGACATCAATAAATATAGACTGGCCAATAAGAGAGTTTTATGAAACGACAATTTGTGAATTGCAATTGTGTGTACTTTATTTTATGTCTATAATTGTTTTTAATCTCTAAGACTGAAGATCATGCAATTTTTAAAATTTTGCATAATTCGGAAATCCGAATACAATAGATATACATGTTTTCAAGTTACATGAAGTTACTTCCTTTTTCCAGTCTATATTTATTTATATCTATGGTCCCATCACAACGCATACAAAATGACAAACATACACACGTATATATGTCAGTATTAAGTCTACCAAGTCTACAACTTGTTCAATGACTGGATGACAGCTGAGATTTTTTCCCCAAGGCGGGGGCGGCTTGAACTTCCTGGAAAAAAAACTTGCCCTTCTTGGCAAGCATCGATATGATCAATTAGTAATGATTAAGTTGGCTGAAAATCTCTTTTTTTTTCATAACCTCAATTTTAAGTTGGCATAGAGGAAGCATATCCTAAACCAAAACGCCGCATCTTGAACATTGCATTGATTTGTTAGCACCTTCATATGTCAGTCATAACTGATTGTTAGAAATCGTTTTAATATTCAGGCTGACAAAGCCGATGGCAGATATTTAAAAGCTAAAAAAATGATAAAAAAGAAGCATGCGATTTATAAAAGGGTGAATGAATTCTTCAACTGCGTTGCCAAAACGCCTTGCTTCGGAATTCTTCGTTTCGAATGAATGATAATATAAGTTTTCCTTTAAAAAATAAGACAATTTCGGGGAATGAGAGCTACTTTATAGACGCCCCATTATTTTCAAGACCATTGTGAAGTGTTTCACTTACCAGACAGGCGTGAATAGAGAACTCTTCATCCACCCACTGTCTGAATGTGACAATCACGCAGCGAGAATCTACAAGCTCGGCTCTTCAGTCCAATACAATGCTGTTGTCGGGTCTCGACTAATTGAAATGTTTGACTTTGTTACTAAATAGTTATCTGTCTGGAACTATAAAGGCTTTCTGTGGGAAGCGTGGTCGAGAGGCTAAGTGCGCCTGAGCTTGGCCTGGCTTGGATACCTAGAAAGGGGCTCGAGTTGAGTTGAGAAGAGTTGTGTTTACTGACAACGGAAAACCAACTCCTAGATACCCCCCACTGGTCCACAAATGAGATTGGACCAAAGCGCTCTGAGCATGCTATAAGCATGAAAGTAGCGCTATATAAAAGCTATAATAATAATTAATGTCAAAGTGGGAAGTGTGGTCAAGATGCCAAGCTTGACTTGCCTACCTATGAAGGGGGCTCGAGGTTCGACACCCGACTTTAACAGAGTTCTGTTTACTGAGCGCCTAAAGGCAGCACGAAAAACCTACTCCCAGATCCCCCCTCCCCACACTGGTCAAAAATGAGATTGGACCAAAGCGCTCTGAGCGTGCTACAAGCATGAAAGTAGCGATATATAAAAGCTATACTTTATTTTTAGTGTCGGCTTCCTGTCAGTGACTTTTCGTTTACTAACCAGTTAAAGAAATGTAAAAAATAATAATAATAACTCTACATGTAACTATAAAAGTCGATGTTTTTCACCGGTCAGTCCTTCTCCAACAAATCCTACTTATTAGCCAGATAAATGGGCCAGTGCTCTCTGATTCATTTTTTTTTTCATGCTTCACTGCGCAGCCGTCTAAACACCATTATTAGTCCAATTATGCCTATAGGTACACACTATAAACATAAAAGAATGGACGGACCTGCCATTGAAGGAGGTTCTAAACAGGCCAAGGGATAGAGAGGCATGGGAAGACGATCGACAGGTCTTGCTTAGTGCCCCAACGGTTCAACAGACTAAGGGATAGGTAAAGATAAAAAAAAACAAAAAACTACTTTCCCATGGACAAGGTCTCCACATTGACCCCCTTTTTATGTCAATATTTTTTTTTTATTGTTTACAGGTGTCAGAGGCATGTGAACCTCAAAATTATAGACAAAAATGTGAGTGCAAAATGTTTCTTTTTCTGTGCATTGATCCTAGTTGACGATAAGATTGGCCACAGAGAGGAAACTACGTGTCCAAGAGAGGAAGAAAAAAGGAGCTCCATTGTTCCTTAGTCTCTGTTTACAGTGGGGCAATACTTGTTTACGATGGTATAAATTCACTTAATCAGACAAAGCTGATCTCCAAGTCGTGAACACATTATGGCTGTAAATAAAGTCCTTCTAATGTTGAAATGTTCATGTAGTGACTCACTAGCACTAGCTGGCCATTGGATTGCTTCTAGATACAATAGGGCCTTTAGAAATGAAGAAGATAAACAACAGGTGACAATGTGAAAGTTTTGAGACAACGATTTCTTGTATTCAGCAAACTCAATAAAAAGCACATTAGTAATGTTTTTAGAAATACTTAAGGTACCCCCTTCAGAACTTGCGATCTACATGGAAGATGATGTAAAGTGGGTGTCATGTGGCCAGCACAACGACCAACGCATTTAATTTCCCTTTATTATAATGTCAAAGTTTGTTGGACTCAGCGGCGTCCTAAAATAACGAAATTATAAATCCCAGTCTTTGTTGATCTTCGTATAGAATCTCCTTTATTACAGCAGCTTTTTGCCAATTTATTTTGAAGTGAAAGTCAAATGCTGCCTACATTTTGAAATAATCTTTGCTACAAACAGAAGAACTTGGGAAATTTGATTCTGCAGTGCAGTGCAAAAAAAAAAAAAAAAAAAAACATAGATTACTTCCCTTATTCTGTACATCGGATACACCAGAAAGCTAGCTATTAATAGATTTTCCGCTATGTATGAAAATCATTTTTTTTACTTCTTGACATCTAGCATGAACGACTAAATTAATACATGAATTTCACGGTTTGTTTACTTTATTTTTGGCGGTATAATTCTGTTACTTCAAATATTAACCACTACTGCTTTGAGGGGATTAAAAAGATTACTTGTAAACTGCTTAGGCTAAGTCTGAGTTGTCTACTTCAATTGAACTTCGAACTTTCACAGTCAGACCTCGCCACACTGCCGGGGTCGTCACCTTAGTGACATTTTGAAATACCCATTGTAAGAAAGGCCTTCGTTAGAATCACGTCTCAATACTAGAATAGCGTCCTAATTACGCAAAAGTAAATAATCAGATCCCAACGCCAACAGACCTTACTGATAATACATTCAATTCATCTGAGGACAATGGTTTAAAAAAAAAGTTTATGGTGGGCCGTGGCTCAAGTGTCAAAACGCCACCGACCATAATGTGTAGAACGATTTTAACTTGGATAATTTGGAAAATGTTTGTTAAATATTTTTACAGGTTTCGGATATTCCTTCAAAGTCGAAGGTAATCCGCTTTCCAGTCCTGTAGGATGACGGCTGGTGGGGGGATGGGAGGGCAGGTATGAACCCGGGACCATCGAGACTACCGTAAGGCGGTCCAGCTCGAATACCGCACGACCAGGCACAAGGCACACTATATCTTTTATTATTTTTTTTTTTTTTTTTTGCAACAGATTTGCCTTCTGCCTACACATTCTAGTAATAATGTATTCAGAAGGACAAACACCACAATGAGAACAAATGCTAATTGAATTTATTTGAAAGCCGGAAAAAAAAATCACAGACATACACCAAAATAAAAAAAAAAAATCACAGATACTAATTCTCACATTTTTGATAACACACACAAACACAAATCTAGAAATGAAAGAGGCAGGTGTAATTATTGCTGTCACATGTATAGGCTAATAATGCACAAATTTTAAGACACGTAAAGTTATGGTTTACTCTTTCACTTATTATTGATATTTTCCTCTTTAGTCTTCTGTGTCTACTGTGAATGATTTTACCAATAGCATCTTCTTATTATTATCATATACATTACAGATTTAAAAAAAAATAAGATAATTACGTCCTTCGTATTTCATGTGTCAATGTTATGCATGCTAATCAATGGCATAAACTCTTCTTAGTCGTTGGTTTTCCTGGCTGATTCAGGCAACCCATTCCACTCTCTAACGGTGCTTAAGGAAGAAGGAGTACTTGTTTAAATTCGTTCTGGTGTATAGTGCCCTATTACTCTAAGAAAATGTAAATATTCGTTTGTTATAAATAGTACAGCTCTATTTTTTTGTCCAGTCCCATATTTTAATGTTTTCTTAGGAAGCTACAGAAATGAAGACGAATTGTACCCATATCATTTAAGCTCTATATTGTTGCTTGATTTGTAAACAACAAGGCCCCTTAAGGTAAGAAAACTGATTAAAACAGAAGTTGGACCCCCACGATGAGCTGCTAACCATTGTCGCAAAACGGAAACTCAAACTCTATGGCCGCATCACAAAGTCCTCAGGGCTCACAAAGACCCTCCTTCGGGGAACAGTACCAGGAAAAAGAACAATGGAAAGACAATTAGACAACATCAAAGAATGGACGGCGTGTCAGTGAAGGAAATTATATCCAAGGCAATTGACAGAGTAATTGAGAAAGGCGGTTGACAGATCTTGTGTGATGCCCCCATATTATAATCCAAATAGGGATCGGTGAAGGTAAAGGCCTCTATGTAGAAACAATTAGGGTAATAATTATGGTCACTCTTCCCACTTAGGCCTATACCGGTATATTTCAAACGCCAGACAGTGCTTTTATTGATGATCAAGAAAATTTTAAAAAATCAAACATTTAAAATCACTGAATAGCAGTTAAGTTAAACGCCTCAACAAGACTGCCTCAATGTGAACAAAAGTAACCTTTAAGTAACACGTATTAGTTCTAATAAAGAAAACAAATCCGGGTTTTTGTTTTCTGTTAAAATTTCGGAAATTCCCATCAGTTCACCCACACTATTGGGAAAACTAGGAAGGGAAATGACTCGTCTTGTTCTATGATTAGCTATAATTTAAAGTGTATGTCATGTCTCGTTATTCCAGTGGCCAAGGTCGTCTGGCGACGGGACCGACATTAACTACAATGAGGGGGTGGGGAGGAATTAGCGAACACCAAATTTCATGTTGAATTGATCCTGGGAAAGTGTAGGCCTAGGGCCGGAGTTAAGAAAGTGTAAGCCCTAATTGTTCTGGGTAGGATTTCTTTTGGAGGTACCTACTCTAGAAGACGTATGCCGTATGACATTTAATATTATTTGTCATTTGGTTTAATATTGAGTTCCCCTTTCAGATCTTGCGATCTATGGGACAGATGATATAAAGGTCATCTGGTTCTGTGGCCCAAGGCTTACAGGGGGGTCAAGTGGCCAGAACAAAGACCAATCGCCTTTAATTTTCCCCATCTAATGTATGGTACTTATTAGAGCTGGGTTGACTCAGAGGCGCCATAAAGACCAAATTAAAAATCCTTTTGCCAGGATTCGACCCAGGTGGCCCTTGGTTATGATCTGCAAGAAAAAAAAAAACGAAAAAAAAACAAAACATGACTTAGCTGAGTCCCTTCAACCACATTGATAAATGGATACATGGATACGATTAGAACGTAATTATCTTGTGTTTAAAAGGAAGCGTCTGTAATTTATAAGATAAGATATTACTAATAAAAGTATATCATGCAACTATAGAGTCTAGAACTCTTCATGTATGTCTTGTTCAATGAACCTTTCACAACGTGTACAATATGTTTTTTGATGAAGCTGCATTTCTTATATGCCGCTTTATCTGTGACGCCAATTGTGGTATTTTTACGAATGAAGGGTCCAATGATACACCAATGACATTCTCAATGTAAATAAAGCCCGTTACAGATATTCCGCTATTGTGTGTTGTAACTTGAATGTGTGTGTGTGTGTGTGTGTGTGGAGGGGGGTGAGTGTGCAATTAAGTTTGTTCTTCTAAGCGTTTAGTGTCACTGCGGCTGGTTCTTCTCGTCAGCTACAGCTAGCGTGCTCTATCACAAGTGACAATTTTACTTTTTTTTTTAACCGTTGACATGTCATTCTACCATCTATGTGTCATTTGAAATATGTGTGTGTATCAAGTGTGGATTTACACGCGTGTGTGTGTCAAATAGGTTTTTCACCCTTTAACTACCATTTGGTTTACTTTTATTTATAAAACAAGTCTTTAAAACGAATACGTTTTGTGTTACCTCCCGACTCCATAAAAACATTAACAAATTATTGAAGTAGTAAAAAAAAATAATCCTTTCAATCGCCATAAAGTGCCGTTAACATACACAATGTAAACTCAATAGTCAGTTAAAACAAATATTAAAAGGCGAATCTAAATGAACTTTAAAAGGCGAAACTAAATGAACTTAGTTGTGAACAGGTAGACGTCGTAAGTCTTAACATTTTGACATAATCTAGCTATGCACGCGATTTTTGTGAGATCTAAAAATATCAGTTTTCTACCACCCTCCTTCAGTAATATGACAGATCCAGCCCGCAATACATTGAGGGCCATATGAATTTCAGGCGTGTGTCACGGGTCCAATTATAGAAACGAATCTCTGAGTCTACATCATTCAACGTGGAAACACACTTCAGTGGGCCGGATAGCAACGCATCACGGGCCACATATGGCCCGCGGGCCGTAGTTTTGGCATCACTGTACAGCATAGTTCCCCTTTCAGACCTTGTGGTCTATAGGGCAGATGATGTAAAGGTCATCTGATTCTGTGGCCACGGTTAACGAGGGTGTCATATGGCCAGCACAACGACCAACCGCCTTTACTTTTCCGCAACTAATGTCAGGTACCCATTAGAGCTGGGTGGACTCAAGGGCGCCCGAAAATCCCGAAATAAAAATCCCAGTCTTCACCAGGATTCGAACCCGGGACCTCCAGTACGGAAGCCAAGCGCTTTACCGCTCAGCCACCGCGCCCTCTACTGTACAGCATACAGGTTGCATATGTTTATTCATTATTTCTCTCTGTATTAACGTGACAACGCCATAAATAATAAAAAAAACAACAAATAATACTATTTCCCACCCCCTACTAAAAAAAAGTAAACAAAAAAAAAACAGGTAATAGTTAGCCTACACTTATGGAAAAATGCTACAAATAAATTATTATAAACAGCTAGTAGGGCTACCCTATAAACAGTTTGTAGTTCTATCCGTATAAACAGTTTGTAGGGCTACTCCTATAAACAGACTGACTTATCTAAAGTCAGGTTTATATAGATCTAGGGCCTACGTATCGTCCTCAAGCTGTGTTTAGTTCAGACGTACTCGATTTACTCGACCTTCAGGTGTACCCTCCGAGTCACTAATCCACCTGAATCGGTTTGACCTTTGCTTCACTCCATTGATAAGGCGTTTGACAAGTACATCAGTAATCAACAAGTAGGCCTATAGAGATCCTGTTGATTCTCTGGCCCCAGTTGAGCCTCTGTTGATTCTCTGCCCCCACCAATATACAATATTACAATGTGTAACTTTGTACCATTACATTTGTTGTAAGTCGATGTGATGCTAGACTGCCAGCTCCTGAAGGCAACAGTTTAAAACTCAATACCACGTCCACCTGAAACTAAATTACACTTCAACGGCTCTTTATTTATGATGAATGCCAGGTAGTTGAGACTGGACTTCGACTTAATATGTATACGGTCAGATCTTCTCGAACAGTGACGTAGCCAGGGATTTGGAGACTTGACCTTTTTAGGGGCCCCTGCATTTTGGCATTCGACATCATGACATGAGATATGCTAGTTTATAAATAAATAAGTCTAAATTCCTATTGGTACAGTATATAACAATATATAACAAAAAAAAATGATTTAGACGCTTTTAATAAATAATACCGTTGTTTATTGGCGAGAATAGCAAGATTACGTGGAATTAGCGTAATAGTTAATGTAAAAAAAAATTAGGGCATTCATTTGAGGGCCTCTCTTAAGTGGAGGCCCCGGGGAATTTCGAATTCGAACACCTTCCCCCACCCTAGCTACGCCACTGGTCTCAAAAGATTAAAGCCCAAGATATTCTTGCGCTTCACTGATGTATACAAATTAAAATGAAAGTGTTGTCATGTTGTAATGAGACCAGGTGTCCGAATTTCGTCCTAGATAGACAACAAAACCTCAGACAGAAGTGACCGTTATCATACGTTTAATGATAAGAGTGTACTGGGGAGGGTGGGTACGTTTTTTTTTTACCAAGCTTCTATCAACTTACTCTTGTCTGGTACACGTTTTGTACAGGTTATTCCCCCCCCCCCCCACTTCCCATAACAACACGCGAATCAATCAAACCATCAATCAATTTTGTTGTATATTGAAAAGGGAAGATAAATCTTCCAGTATTGAAATTTATGATAGTAATTGCGCGGCTTAGCAAGAAGAAGGGCCACAAAAGTTGTGAGAAAGAAAAAACGTGAATGGGAAAAGGCCAAGATTACTCATATTGAGGAACTAGCAAAGGAGCGAGATATGAGAGGAATGTATATGAAAATTAAAGATGAAAAGAACGGATTTCAAGCTAGATCACACATGTGTGAGAATAAAAATGGTCAGCTTATTATGGAAAACAGCAGGGTCATTGAGAGATGGGCTGAATACTTTGAGGAGATTCTAAATACCACTGAAGATGGAGACAATGGAGAATATGAACTGCCATACGGAGGACCAGATCCCTTAGTGAACCCACCAACACTCATTGAAACATCAGAAATAATAAAGACCATGAAGAATCACAAAGCACCAGGAGAAGACCAAATTACAGCAGAACTAATTAAATTTGGAGGGAAAGACTTACATTCCCAAATACACAGACTAATATCAAGAATTTGGGAAGAAGAAGTAATACCAACAGAATGGGAAACTGCTCTTATAACCCCAATACACAAAAAAGGATCCAAGCTTAAGTGCAGTAATTACAGAGGAATATCTCTACTAAATGTGACTTATAAGATCCTATCTAGGCTTATAACAAAGAGGCTTGGAAAATATTCAGAAGAAATCTTAGGTGACTACCAATGTGGTTTCAGACCCAATAAATCCACAACTGATCACATCTTCACACTAAGATGTATACTAGAAAAATGCCATGAATACAACATACCAATCCACCAACTCTTTGTAGACTATAAAATGGCTTATGACAGCATCAGAAGGAAATATTTATATGACACCCTACAGGATTTTGGAATACCTAACAAGCTGACAAGACTTATACATATGACATTAAACAACTCAAAAAGTAAAGTCGTAATACAAGGAGAACACTCACGGGAATTTAGGATTAAACGAGGATTAAGACAAGGTGACTCACTTTCCTGCATGCTTTTCAATCTGACACTGGAGAGAGTTATAAGAAATATACATATAAGCACAAGGGGAACTATTACTAACTACTTCAGGAGAGAAAAAACGGGTCTGCAACCAACAGGGACAATATACAGCCAACCTCTACAATACCTTGCTTATGCCGATGACATTGCCTTATTGGGTAAAGAAACCTCTGACATCGCTAGAGCCTTCACACAACTAGAAGAAGCATCTCGACCAGCAGGACTTGAGGTCAATGACAGCAAAACCAAGTACATCTCAATGACAAGAAACAATCAAACAGAGGAACCATATATCAAAATCAAAGACCACAAATTTGAAAATGTCCAAACTTTCAAATATCTAGGAAGTACAATTGATTTCAAAAATGACCTACTAACAGAAATAAAAGAAAGATTAGCAGGAGGCAACAGAGCATTTTATAGCACCCATCATTTACTCAAGAGCAAATCAATTTCAAGGAAAACCAAGAAAATAATATACAAAACCATCATAAGACCAGCAGTAATGTATGGAAGTGAGACCTGGACACTGACCAAGACATCTGAAAATTTACTCAATACTTGGGAACGGAAAATCCTCAGAAAAATCTATGGTGCCATACAGGATGAAACAGGGTGGAGGACACGCACCAACCATGAGATTTATCAACTATATGAGGACCCACCAATAGTGACAGAAATAAAAAAGAACAGACTACGTTGGGCAGGACACCTTGAAAGAATGCCAGATAACAGGGGAGCGAAGATTGTATACCGTCAAAAACCAAAAGGCAGGCGACCCAAAGGCAGACCCCGAATGCGTTGGATTGATGATGTGGAAGCTGATCTGCAACAGCTTGGGGTTAGAGCGTGGAGACGAAAGGCCCAGGAGAGATCCGAATGGAAGAATGTGTGCAAGCAGGCCAGAGCCCTTCAAGGGCTGTAGCGCCACTGGGATGGATGGATGGAATTGCGCGGCTTTCCCCTGTGTAAGTTTTGTTCAAAATGTTTCTTCAATGCAGGGTATACCCAATCATCGTGCTGAAACATGTATCCTTCCAAACTCGCTGTAAATAAACAAACCAACACACACGCACACAAACACATATAAACACATACACACACAAAAGCATGTGTGCCTTTAGCTGTCATCAGATGCACTCCCTTATTACTGGTAGACTACACTAATTGTTTGTGTTGCACCGATTTCATCATTTATCGAAACACCTGCAGTACAACTTTCTGTGTTTCAAATCTTAGAGAGCTCTTCACGGTCTCAAATTTTGTATTTTCCCAGTCATCCTTGCAAGTTGTCTTTTTCTAAATCTTTGGACGGCGTATATCACGTTTTTAAGTAAGCATGCCAGACTTATTGCCAGATACGTTTAGGTGCTTACTGCTTAAATAAAAACTAGAGTATATTCCTTTTATATGTAGTTTTAATATTATTTTTTCTTAGGACTTTACCAAATGCTTCACTACTACATATTTCCATAAGAGTTGTTCTTTAAATCTCCATTTTTTTTATGTTTTATGTTTATTCAAATATGTAATATTGAATTAGTTTTAGCACATTTATTTAAATTAATAAAAGTTAGAAGATAAAGAATTATGTCTGAATAAAGTAAGAGAGACTAAAACTACGTCATGTGCCAATAAAAGAAAGGATATTTGGCTGCTTGGTCGTGTTGTGTGCGCTCTGGACTGTCATTCGATGGTCTCGATGGTCCCGGGTTCAGACTCCTTCCACCGCCATCCCCCGTCCTCTAGAGGGAGGCTTAGGTCAGGAGCCTAGGATGCAATTATCTTCATATCTGAAAGAACATGTCAAACAAACAAACAAACAATGTACTTACGGTGCTTTAATTATCCTAATCTTCTCGACTCGCCCAGGAGTCCTCCTGTGTCGCAGCAGACTCCTGAAAACCAAAGAGTTTTTGCTGCCATCCTTGGACTTAGCAACTAAAATGACTGTGTCCATAGGCAGGATGGTGTGTCTCTGGGGTTGCGGTTTTGGCGGTGGGGTCATCGGCGAGGACGGGCACGAGCTGTGGTCAGTCTGAGTGTCTGTGTCGCTCTCGGTCAGCTCCTCCTTGATGTGAATACCTGGAAACAACATGCTGTCTGTTACAACCATTCTCTTTGTAACGTTAGTTCCCTTGGAATAAATAGCTTTGGCTAACAATGAAGACCTTCAGAAAGGTCCAATGAAAACTTTCAGAAATCTCCAAAGATCAATGTCAGAGATCACTAGTACAAATGTTTAGAAATCTTCAAATAATAACCTTCAGAAATTTACTATGTAGAACGTCTTAAACGAAGACCTTCAGAAATATCCAATGAAGTCCTTCAGAAATCACAAATAAAGATCTTTAGAAATCCCCAATGAAGATCACAATGTCCAAGTTTCCTACAAACTATATGGCTCTTTGTGCAACGTCTCAGAAAAGGGTTGACAAAGAGCCTAATCTAGACAAAGTCGAAACACTTTATATCCCAGGATTCTTTATAATGTGACTATCCTTTTAATGATAGCCGCTTTGATTAAGATGAATGATATTAATCATTTAAATCATGAATTTCAGTTTGTAGAAACAAAATTACACATCAGTATTTGTGTGTATCTTTAGCTTCGTTAAACCTGAAGCGAAGAATTCTTTCAATAAGGTTTCCTCAACTCCTCAAAACACAAAAGCTCTTTTAATAAATCCCTGTAAAGAAATAAAGAATAAGTATTAAATGTTCATTGTTCAAGCAGTGTTTAACTTGTAACTATATTTGAAAGTCATGTGATCAGAATGATTATTGTTGTTCGAACATGCTGTCAATCTACTTTAAGACACGGAAGGTTTAAATAATGTTTCCTGCACTGATCCGTTGAATCTCTAACTCTTACTTTCTAGGCAATGGTGTAGACTGGTCTTAAGTGCTGTCACGGTATGGGCTTTAAAAGTGTAATGTTGTAACTGTTATCGTCTTGTTATTATTGTTTTACGATACTGTGTGAGTGTGTCTTTGTCAATGGGCAAGAAGTGTGCAAAATAATGCAAATAGAAATTCGAAACTAAATCTAAAGGTGGCTAAAACGTTTGAAAAGTTTGGGTACGGTTTAAGAGTATGGCAACATGTTCAAATTTGAAACAAACACATACCTAGAGAGACAGACAGAGACAGACAGAGAGAGATAGACCGAGAGACAGAGAGATGGATGCGAAAAAGAAAAGAAAGGAAAGATAATTATTTAGCAACGTGGGAAGCGTGGTCGAGAGGCTAAGTGCGGCTTGAGCTTGGCTTGGCTACCTAGAAGGGGGCTCGAGGTTCGACACCCGACTCGGGCAGAGTTGTGTTTACTGAGCGCCCAAAGGCAGCACGGGAAACCAACTCCTAGATACCCCTCCCCCCCCACTGGTCCACAAATGAGATTGGACCAAAGCGCTCTGAGCATGCTATAAGCATGAAAGTAGCGCTATATAAAAGCTATAATAAAACGAATAACTGACAGGAAAGTTCGTTACAATAAGTAACAGGATATAGATATCCTTTCCTCGTCCCTGTGTAAGTGGCTACTTAATACGTATACTCTTTAATCAACATAAGGGTAGCTAATTACGTTTTCTTATCATAGTTTTTTTGAACCATCAGCGACTAGGCGGCCTCACAAAACCATCGACAAGCGGTCCACACAACCAGCGACTAGGCGGCCCACAAGACCATCAACAAGCGATCCACACAAACAGTGAAGACCACAAAACAGTCGACTAGGCGGCCCATAAAACCAGCGACTAGGCGGCCCACAAAACCGACCCATAGCTGTAAGGTTTCTCGGTAAAGTGTACACGTGAAATAGCTGATTGTCAGAATAGCTAGAAAATGACCTTGCCAATGATATCAATGCTTCTCCTCCTTTCCCTAATTTTTCTTTCTTATGATTAACACTTAAAGAAATTAATGATTCTAATTAAAGGGGCAAAATGATCCAATAAATATCACATTGAAATATTTCAAACACAGAAAGAGGAGGAAGGGGGGAATAGAATGTCAATTAACGACACCGGCCGTGACCTAAATTGCATTGACGTCATTGCGGGGTGTAGGTGGGCTGTGTCCGCGATTATCTCCCATCTCCAGGTAGATAGTGAAAATGGACCAGATAGTCAACTTTGAATTGTTTGAATGTCTGTACTGAACTTTTGAAGACCAAAGTTTAACCCCCCCCCCCTTTTTTTTCCTTCTCCATGACACAATTTTCACTGTGGACTTCTGACCAAAAGCAGATCATTAGGTGTCATTGTAAAGACGGAATGACTTTGTAAACACAAGGACTTGTATTAGAGAGACACTTTGTCAACCTAGAGGTGGGAGGGACCTTTTATAGCAGTTGGACATACTGTGGTCCCCTACCTCCATTTTTGTATGTACACGGGTTGTAGCTACAGGTAAAAATACACGGGTTGTAGCTACA
>JADKLZ010000687.1:30449951-30475488 GCA_021533235.1 Biomphalaria straminea | reverse complement strand
TAGTATATAAATTACAAATGTTAAATAAAATTTCCGAAGACGTGTTTACTGAAATTACAAGTTTTTGTTTCAAATAAATAACAAAACAACAATTTCTTGGATAAACGTGAAGAGATTTCATCAGTGGATTAAGATTTTGTCAGGCTCAATATTTGTTAATAGCAACCGCAAATATGCACGAGAACAAATGGCTTGTTGGTTTATTTGATTTTTAGAGGTTCATTACAACTCTAAATCCACGTTTTACCAAAATAAAAAGACGGTAAGGCAGTCAACAATTACTGTACAAAGACCCACAATGCAGGATATAAAATTGGAATCTGTTTTTGAAACAAGAGTTTATGTGTGTCCTTGTTCAAACATTAGTTTTAAGTTCCTCGTGTATTGGATATTCTATATAGTATTATAATTTGATTGGATTTTGTCTACGCGCAAGAGGGCTCAATATCTAGTCGGGAATGAGCTTCTTTGGAGGTGGGGGCTGCATTTTGCATAATATTTAATATTTTATCCCACCCCCATCCTAGCTACGCCTCTGTTTTCGGGCTATTTAAGGACAGTACTGTAGATCACGAAACTGCTCTACTGGTTAGCTCAAAGTGTTGGCTTTCTATTTAGGTACATATGTAGGCCCTATTTGTATCCTTTTACCTCTCAGGGCTTGGTTATGTCCGGTATGTTATATTTAGGTCAAGGTAGACACAAACATTTCAGAGACACTTTTTTTTTTCAGAGAATTTTTTTTATCAGCTTCCAAACAAAATATTACCAGCTGTAAGTGCGATTATTTTTTAAACATTAAATTAAGCTGACTCCATTGTTCTTCCCATACGCAACCTTGTTCGCAGATGAGACGTTTACTGTTTACAATGGATATCAATACTACTGCTAAAAATTCATAGCATTTTCTTTTAGAGCAAATAAGAATGTCTAAATGAAAACGAATAAAAAAGAAAGGAACAGTGTCAGACATCTACCATCTACTACTGATGGTCGCCTTGCGAGTTATTATTATTCTAATAGCTTTTATATAGCGCTACTTTCATGCTTATAGCATGCTCGGAGCGCTTTGGTCCAATCTTATTTGTGGACCAACGGTTAACGAGCAGGGTGCCATATGGCCAACGACCAACCGCTTTTTACTTCCACCCATCTAAAGTCAGGTACCCACTATAGTTGGGTGGACTCAGCGGTCGCAGAGGGCCCCGCGTTTTCATGGGCCCCGCGCTAATCCTAGGTCTAATTATAAAATTGCAAAATATATACGAAAAATTCCTGGAAATCTCCTGAATTCATTAAAATCTCTAGAAAACTCATACAAATATCCTGAAAAATAGACACAATTTTTCATTTTTGGGTGTCATTCATTGCGGAAAACTCCCATTCTACGCGCGATAAAAGAAAAAAGGCATTATCAGCTTTCATGTAATTATATGTAACGATCGGGCTAATATTCACCTTAATAGGAAGTTCCAATACCTTATTTACTTTCATAGTATATTATATGCCAAAGGTGTTATGTGTAGTAAATTTGATCGCAATTTTGTCGAATTTATTTTCTAATACGAAATCTTAATTTTAACTTATTATCCTATCCCGCGCAATCAGCTTCGCATAGGGCCCCGCAATTGCTAGGACCGGCCCTGCTCAGGGGCGCCCTTTAAGTCCTGAAATTAAGAATGCCAGTGTTCACAAAGTTTCGACCCCAGGTTTGGAATCCACGCACTTAACCACTCAGCCACCGCTCCACCTCTTGAAACTCGATTATGGCTCATGTTTCTGCTAGTCAAAAAAACTGCTGAATAGATCCAAAACTGTTTCCATAGCAACCAAAAGACACTTTATAAAGCGGCGTTTCGAAGAATACGGTCTTTCAGCATGTAACAACATTCACCAGGATAATGTGTGTCGAACACTAATTTCTCTAATGGCTTATTGGACACGTAAAACAGTATCAGAAAAAAAGGCAGAAAGAATACGCCCAAAGAATAAATTATTAGCATATGAAGCAGAGTCAGTTTGGAAGGAGTTTCCCTGTCCACCACATTTCGTGTAATTAAAAAAATAATCAATTTCCGTTTTTTTTTTCCCGCCTTGTAAGACTTCTGCTTCAGAGATGCCTGTATTGTAAAAATGCCCTAATTTTATTCCCCCCCCCCCCGGGGTTTTTCCGCTCAACATTTTCAGAAAGAGGCTAAATTCTGATGATGACACTACAAACAAATGGCGCGCCTCGACAACACGATCCGCTTGAACGAAACGGAAATGTATCCAATGGGAAGTATCTGGAACAATAGCGGTAATTTGTGGTGGGTTTTTTTTTCTTCCTTCCTACGTCTGCAACACAACAGTGGAAACAAAGAATTGGGTCAAAGGTCATAGTGCGTGAACGCTGTATGAATGTCAGAAAATACATAATATGCAGTCTTCCTATGTTTCATCTATCAGCAATGTGACACTAGATACATGGCCCGATCCATCTTTTTAAATAAAGAGCAGACTTCAGAATTGTGTTTCTATAAATTTTGATGAAGGGGATCGATACAATATTTTGAATAATAATCGATTCCTAATTATGATTTAAAAAATAGAGAGGCATAGAGCTGCAACGCACGCACCGTGTTGATTATTTTGACGCATAAATAAGAAGGCGTATAACCCCGATAGTCTTACATTTAGAAAATCTTATAGAACAATGAATGTGTAATTGTCTACACGCGTGTCATAGTGTTATCTTAAATAGATACTAATATCTGTATGTCAATAACACATACCGTGACCGCCCCTATTGTTATCAGCGTTAAAACAAGTGTCCGTGCATAGGTGGCCCTGGCAGTGCAAGGGAGCCCTTAGCTATCATTCCAAGACCTTTTATGTTAAATAGTATAGATGCCGAAAAGGTTTTAACATGATTGAATAACAAGTCTATGTGTAGGGATTTTGAATACATGTACTACACCGTATTTCATTCTTTAGTAGATCTATATTGATACGGTACAATAGAATGCGTCGCAGAAGCTCCGCATAAATTTATGATGGGCATATGGGACAAAATAATTTAAGAATCTCTATATCGAGGCTCCACCTCGTCCTCTGATCCGAGTCTTTAAACGAGGAGTGTAGCAGTAGGGTACATTAAATAGTAAGATACAGTTAATTGTAAGCAAATAATTTCAAATATTTTTTTTTTACTGAATTTTGATTCAGAAAACAAAATATAGTCAAGTGCTACAGTACCATTTAAACACTAATGGAACTTCTTATGCAGAGACAGATATAATATTAACATTTGTTCATAGTAATGGAATTCTTCCTAAGCATTGCAAAAGAACGGCAATGCATATCAGTGCTCCTTAGACATCTAGGTATGAAACAAAATGGTGCACAAGTTTATAGATAGTGAATAATTGAAAACACAACATGTTGGTCGTGTGGTGCACTTCACACTTTTGACACGATGGTTGCGAGTTCAAACCCTACCGGCTGTCCTACAAGAGGTTTAGACCATGACATAGTCATCTTTTCAGAAGGAATATCCGAATATTTAACATGAACTAAAATACAAAGCTACCTACATTAAACAGACTTAATATACTATGGAGAACTAAGAAAACTAACTCTATAAGCAAATAACTCCTGCTTAATTATTTAGTTATACCAGTGTTTAAAAAACAACAACATACCTATTTCCTAATTCTAGAAAAAAAAATGCCACTTACAATTATTGTACAGTTTACCGTTTTAAGACGTTTAGAAGTGCATTGTATTTTTAGAATGTGTGATTTAAACCGAACGGAGAGGAAATTTTGAAGTATGGATAATTTGTACCCGGATCTAGGGTATAGATCCTTGACGAGTGTACCGGTAGTCTTTGATGAAGCTGCTATTGAGTTTTCCAAAGAAATTAGCTACACAGTTAATGTGTTTGAGGGAAATGATGATAAGAATTAGAGGGAACGATGGAATGAAAGAAGAAAGAAAGGGACAAGAAAGGAAAGAGAGGGAGAAGGAAGAAAAAGAGAGTAAAGCAGTAGAAAGAGTAAGAAATGGTAGGATTACAGACAAAATAATACAAGAGAGAGAGAGAGAGGAGAGAGAGAGAGAGAAATATAGAACAAAACCAAGAAAGCAACAGGGCCTGAAATTGAAAGAGGTTCTAAGTATCTCTAACTAAGGTTAAGACAGAGAGGAATGGAGAAAGACGGTCGAAGAATCATGCATGGTGCCCCAACGGTCCAACAGACTAAGGGATAGGTGAAGGTGAAGAGAGGATTTATATTCTTGATCTATTTATTTTTGTTGCGCTCTTTTTTCTTTCTCTTCTCTCTTATTCTGTCCCTTCCTCTCTCTCTCTCTCTCTCTCTCTCATCTCTCTCTCTCTCTCATCTCTCTCTCTCCTCTTTCTCTCTCTCTCCTCTCTCTCTTTCCTTTCTCTCTCTCTTTCCTCTCTCTATCTCTCTCCTCTCTCTCTCTCTCCTCTTTCTCTCTCTCCGTTCTCTCTCTCTCTAATGGTATGTTTGCGTTGAATAAAAGCCACATAGAAATTTATCTCATTATTTTAAATATTTTTACTAGAAAAATAACAACTGCATGCTATCTTAAAATTATTTTATTTTAGTTACAAAAAAATGAACGATTAAAAAAAAATCATACTGAGTAGAATTTAAATAATACAATTGCAAACAAGACACTCACAGTTAATTAGGTCACTTGAATGTGATCT
This sequence comes from Biomphalaria straminea, assembly GCA_021533235.1. Lineage (NCBI taxonomy): Eukaryota > Metazoa > Mollusca > Gastropoda > Planorbidae > Biomphalaria > Biomphalaria straminea. The sequence goes on along the minus strand of JADKLZ010000687.1, from coordinate 30,470,765 downwards.
ACTTTTGGGTTGAAAGGTAATTAAGTGTAATAATAAATGATAGCCCAAGTTGGCGGTGTAGGCAAAGGGAGAGAATACAAATACAAGGGACATAAACAACTTTTTTTTTTGTTCTGTAGTTGTGGACATTAAGCAATTTACATGAAAGTGAAATAAACATGTAATACTGAGATAGAGAGAAAGAGAGAGAAAGAGAGAGAGAGAGAGAGAGAGTAACGGTGGGCAGGTGGGCAATGTTGTTGAGTAGGTAAGTTGAAGGTCGTGCAGAGGTCATTAGACTTGCAGGTAAATAAATGTAATATGTCAGGCCGTGCGACATTGTTGTAGTACTGGGTGGAGTGACCATTCCGTTGAAATGTTAAGGAGAAAACGATATCTGTGTTTGGACTGTTTTGAGTGACCCTATGATTATAGGTTCTGTATAATTTGTTATCACCGCAATGATTATAGGTTTCAGCGTATGATGTTCCTACAGTCCATGGCGTCTTACTGGGTTGTCATTATACTTATACATTTAGTCAGAAAGAACTGTTCTAAATGTTGTTTTATATTGTAAGGAATGCGTTGTTGACAGTTGTTACTTGTAGCACGAAACTCCTAGTAGACAACTAAACCGCTGTATTCGTGTTACAGTTTTTTGTAAAACTTGAAATAACTTCTTTATGAAACAAAAAAAGATATACAATTTCTTACACTATAGACAAATTCAACTTGAGATGAAATACTATCAACACGTCCTTACACTGTGTCATTCTGGAGTCGTCTGGCGTACTTACAACAGTTTACGACATCCCCATTATCTTGCATCATACTACAAGACTAACATTAACTTAATGAATACTCTATCTACAACCAACAATAAACATTCCCTTTTTATATAACCTAGGAAACACACACACACACACAGTGACACACACACGCTTCATAACATAATGCCCGTCTGAACTTTGAAAATTGTGTGTACAGTGAATCTGGATGATGAATTACAGAAAGTAGACTGTAATAGGTTGTAGGATTATTACTTGAGTGTCATTTATTTTGTAGCATACTGGTCTACTACCATCCTTAAACTATGTATAAGAATTCATAATAGAAGGTATGCTCATAATTAATGTAATAAGAGTGGAGTAATTAATCTATATGCAAAATGGACCATGAATTGTGTGTGTGTGTGTCCCCCAATGGATAGTTCCGTTCTGCATTAAGAGTCAAATATGAAATGATTTCTTAGACATTAAGGGGGGCACAACCCCTGCAGCCTTACTAGTTTCCTAGCTCATCATATTAATTCAATGAATAACCGACGCCCTTGAACATTTATCTATTATAAAATGACCTAATTATGCATGCACAATTTCATCAATTAACGGAGTGACCACCCCTTTATTTAATTATACACATACTGAAGAGTGTCCCCCATCATTAAGCTTTGTATCTCTAAAACATAGGAATCAACTGCATCAAACTACCGGAGTCCAATAAAATGAATGAAATAACTTACAGTAAGAAAGCGTGTCTATAGTCCTAAATCAATACAAACTGTCTCACATTATCAGTAATGGAGGTTGGTTCGCATCCTTCAGTCCAATCATTGTTTCGATAATCCTGGCGTGGATAAACTACGTCTACGAAATTATCCTCACGTATAAGGAACCTGCTCCCCGCTCAGGTCATTGCCGTGACTTAGCGACAGCATTACAATGTAGAGTTATCTTCCATTGTGGTCGTAGTGAAAGTTACACTGACACTTGACAATGTAGTTTATATTTGAAGGGAGCTAATCCACCTGAGGTTTTGTTGTATTCTCTTTTTCTTTCATTCTTCACTCTTTCCCCTCCCCCCCATTTAATTATCTAGATAAATAAAAGAGTTTTAATGAAGAAATGCCTGCAAATTGTTTTTTTGTTTCTTTAACAGCATGCTAATATAATAAATATAGTTTTTTTCTGCGTAGAGCTAAATGAGATAACTATTACAATCTTCGTTAAAATGCATGTGGTCACATTTCTATTTCAATGTGGAATGTATACACACACATACAAATACCTCACAGATTGTGCTACTGTGTAAATTAAATACTGAGAATTTAAGAAACGAGTTTCAATTATTGAATCCTTAACAAGTATCAGTGGCGTAGCTAGGAAATTGTCATCATTTGGGCCACGGAAGGGGAGCGGGGCTTGACCTCTTTGGGGCCCTGCATTTGGCGTAATATTTAATGTATAATAATACCCGCTAGTTTGGAAGCCTCTCTCAAGTGCGGACCAGAGGGGGGGGGGATTTTCAAATTTACCTACCTCCACCCACCCTAGCTAAGCCTCTGACAAGTATGATTAAAACATCGGACTATCAAACCGAGACTCACTTGTTTAAAGAATACATTTATGATTCTTTTTATTTCTGAGGTCACCCAGCTCCGGTAGTACCAGAGACTTGACAGTTGGTGTTGAAAGCAAATGTAATTGGTGTTATGCTGACCAGTGGTGGTCATATCTCACAAATTCATTGGCTGTTAACTGCAGATACTTGTAACATCATATGTATCGTGGGTAGCGTGGTCGAGAGGCTAAGTGCGGCTTGAGCTTGGCTACCTAGAAGGGGGCTCAAGGTTCGACACCCGACTCAGGCAGAGTTTTGTTTACTGAGCGCCCAAAGGCAGCACGGAAAACAAACTCCTAGATACCCCCCCCCCACTGGTCCACAAATGAGATTGGACCAAAGCGCTCTGAGCATGCTATAAGCATGAAAGTAGCGCTATATAAAAGCTATGTATCATGGACTTATAAGATAAGTTTCAAATGGATAATTTACTGACAGACTCTGACGGAAAAAAAGATTTACTTTTGTTTAATTACAAATCTAGAATTAGCTTGCTTGAACATAAAAAAAAAAATTAACAATGCATGCTGGTTTATATGTTTCTACTTCCACGGTTAGTAGCCAACCAAAAATTACAACAACAAAAAAACGTTGTTTGAATGTGTGAGAGAGAGATTGAGCGTCAACGTTTGATTAATATGTGTGTGCGTGTTTGTCTGCGCGTATGTGAGTGTATACGAGATCGATGCTGGTCAAGTTTTCTCATGTACGAATCGCTTACGCCACAGAAATACAAAAACGAAAATTTGAAAATCTGATTGTTTTCACAGAAGTATCTTTTTCGTAATCTCAGTCTTTGGGGTGAGCTGCTCAAAAGTTTCCTACCTCTTACCCCCCCCCCCCACTGCACGCACACAAAGGAATGTATATCAAGTCCATCTATGACGGAGATGTATGTAATTAGGTGAGGGCGGTCAGTTACCGGTGCATAGTGCCAGATGGAACCTCTTGTTTCAGTCTCCATGGGCAGTTGCCGGTGTAGCCTGGACTTGGATCTGACCCTGAAGATGTCACTTAGACTGATTCTAAGAAGCTCAAGGTTGTTATATATGGGCATAAAGACATAAATGATGACCCTATCAAAAGTGACCATCAAAGTATTTCCTATCCGAACTTTAGGACACGTTTTCAATATTAATAAGACATATGATAAGTAAATATGATAAGTAAATATGATAAGTAAATATGATAAGTAAATATGATAAGTAAATATGATAATTAAATATGATAATTAAATATGATAAGTAAATATGATAAGTAAATATGATAAGTTAATATGATAAGACATATGATAAGTAAATATAATAAGACATATGATAAGTAAATATGATAAGTAAATATGATAAGTAAATATGATAAGTAAATATATGTTTCTTATAATCCCCCCCTCCTTTTCTTTTCCACATCAGTGTGGTTCACTTTTATTTTATTTTTTTATAGAAATGTAGGTGGGCTTCAGTCATGCATGAATTTGAAATGAAAAGAAACCTGCACTTTAGCTTCTAGACATATTGAATGAACGCTTGGGGGTGACAATGTGAGACGTTCTAGATTTAAATAGGTCAGCGAAAGGACCAGAGTCACAGGGCTGATAAACTAAATGAAAACAATCATTGATAACTGAAATACCGAAATGAGAAGAATAAAAGTTGGCAAGTGTGTGATAAATAGATCTTAATGTATTTCGATGATCAGAAGAGAGAGAGAGAGAGAGAGAGAGAAATAGAGAAAATGTGTGCGAGTGGGATTCATATAAATAGAGAGAGAAAGAAAAAGAAGAACAGACGAAGAAGATGTGTGTGCCTGTGTTTTAGAGAGAGAGAAAGAAGTAGAGACAGAGAGAAAGAGAGAGAGATGTGATGATGTTTCTCTTACTAAATGAAAATAGATGGGAGAGTTTCCTTTGTAAACTGTAGACAATGTATTAATGTGTTTACTTGACAAGATTAACAGTCTCCCTTTTACGAAATATTCTCTCTCTCTCTCTCTCTCTCTCTCTCTCTCCCTCTCTTATTTTTAACGGCCTTACTCCTTGACATTTTTTTCAGTCTCTTTTTAAAGTTTCCTCTCTCTTTTTCGTTCACTCTCTTTATGTCTTTTATTTATTAATCTCTCTCTTTCTCTCTTTCTTTCTCTTAGCCTGGGAGTGCATTGAAAAAAATAACTCTTTTGCATCCTACATAGATTTGTCTACATCTCTTCGCTACATCATTAACTTATGAATGGCTAATACATATTCTTTTTTACGTAAGTGTAACAGACAAGACAAAAAAAAAACCTAATCTTCACCAAAGTGTCTGTAGTACTGTAGTTGTCTGTGATAGGCGGATAAATAATTATCAAGTATGTGGGTGTTGGCGCAAGGGCAGTAACTGCAACAGCTGTTGACGCACAACAGTTGACGACATTTTGCCCTTGCCAGTACAGTGTGTACTCATTACGGTATCAGAATTTAATAATTGTGTGAATACAAGAAGGTAACATTTAATGTAAAAATATTTGTATCTTTCTGACCTAATTTCGATCCTGATTCGAAGCGGCCAAAGGCAGCACATAACGGGACATTCTTTCATATTCTGCACAGTGGATGTTCGTTGACTTGTAGCACCAAACTGCTGGTAGACACCTAATCCACTGTAGGCGTGTTATATTTTAACTTATAACATTTAAAATAATTTGAATATCTTCTTTAAAAAAAAAACTAAATAAAGCTTTTATTACATATACACCAATTCAATTAAGACAAAGTGAAATCAAATCGAAAGTTTATCTCAAGTTGATTTCGTCTATATAGCCTAGTAATAAAAGTTATAAATAATATTTTTTTTCACAAAGAAATCATTCAAGTTATACATCAACTTTTATAATTTAAGATACAATAAGCCTACAGCGGTTTACTTGTCTACCAGCAGTCTGGCGCTACAAGTCAACGACCGTCTACAACACAGAGGAGATATACAACAGTGTGGCGTCAGTGGGGGAGGTTCCTTGACGTCAGTTTGCATACGAACTACGACTCAAGGGCGAGAACCCAACGATAGCAGAAAAGAATAGCAAAAGTGAGGGTGATGAAAAGTTTTACTATTTACCTTTTTTTCCCGCGACAAACCCAAAACCCCACGCTTGGGGGGGGGGGGTATAGTTTGCCCTGGTCCTGGCTTGACATGTTATCTAGGTCTTTGTTTAAATCTTAATTTCTCTTCCTTTCTGACATTTACTAAATACCTTTAGAGTCAAAAGTCACTCACGGAAAAAAAAGCAATGAAAGAAGAGAAAAAAGAAAAGCTAGAACACACTGTCAAAATAATTATGCTGTTAAAGTTCATTTGCCATTCCCCCCCCCTCTCTCTCTCTCACTCTCTTTCTCTCACACACACACACATTTGTGTTCACTCACTGTAAAAAACTCAAGAGCAAAGGACGTTTGGGGGTCGAAGGTGACCAGGGCATTAGAGGTCGGGACAATGTTTTTTTTTATACCGTTCATTTCTTCTTAATTTTAATTCTACTAACATGACGCAGTTGTCACAAATGGGCAAATATGCCACGACTGTGACCCACCAGTGACAAAATCCCATGCTCTGGGGCGTTCACTTGTGACCTGCCCAGCACCCGGTGTCACGGACACTGTTATCCCATCCACTGTGGCCTACTCCATACAGTAAACCTATTACCTACCAGGCGTGGAATCAAGAGAGCGTATCGGATAGATGGAAAGAGTGATATGCTAGACTTCTCAAAGCCAGCTATAAACACAGTCTCCATGTCATCGTAGCGTCGTTGTCAATAAGGGAAACGAGAAAAACTAACAACATAAGGAAAACATAGGGAAAACATTAGGAAAACGAGATTAGGAGAAAAAAAAACAAGATAGTAATAAGCAGTAGAGATATAGAGAATAAGAAAGATAATAGAAAGAAAAAGAAAGAGAAAAGAGAAAGAAAAGGAGAGAGAGAGAGTGAGGGGGGGGGCAGAGAGAGAGAGAGAGGAGGGGGAAGAGAGAGAGAGAGAGAGAGAGACAAAACAGAGAAAACGATTGAAGCAAATAACTTACATTTGTAGACTAGACTGATGAAACCTGGCATGTTAACGAACTGTTTAAGACTCAGGGGTCACGCGATTTACGACTGACATTCAGAGACCTATCAAGCAAAGCGCTTAATTTTTCCTTTCGTAGAGATTTAAAAAAAAAAAATATTTTTTGGTTATCGGTATCCAATTATTTTTTTTTTAAATAAAGCTTATCTTAGGGAAAGAACTCCGCACTTACATTTATATATATCTCAATAAAGTAGAAGTTAATTCCCACATTAGAATTAAAACAAAAAAACAACTAATTATCAATAATTAATTAACTAAATGGTTACTTTTTACATTGATTTATGTTTTGTTTAGGTACAATAAATTATTGTTTTAAGTTTCTATTTCATCCGATAACGGGTCTGGGAGACAAAACGTATTAAATTATCTAAGGGTAAAATAAAACCTACAGATTTAGCCGTATGTGTAAATACTGAAGGGTTAATTTATTGGCATCAAATAAAATAATTAATTACCAGTAATTAAATGACTAACTGGTAATTTTGTTAATTGATTAATGTCGTGTCTGTGCCAATGAAGCAACATGTATTACTTTTACCAGCCAGACAAACGGACAGACAGAATGAGTTGATATAAGGTTTGTAAAAAGTGCTTGTAGCCATCATATAATATAGTTATAGTGTTAGTGGCTATCTTAGTAATAACTACATTGTCAATGGCTGCATTTTAATAGCTAATCTAGTAAAATTGATTAAGTCACAATTAAAAAGCTATAATTACACGAAGAATCACTACATGTAATAGCTACATTATCAATGGCTACCTTGTTATATGACTACATTGTTACACGTCTTCAATGCATGACTGTTTTGAATTAGAAAGAATTCATGAGATTTTATGTTCGTGCTTTTCTTGTGTCTATCTGCACTCTATAGGATATTAACACCAAGTCAATGTCCTAACAAAATGGTTATTCAGGGGTCGACGTAGTTGTGTAATAGAACTTAAAATGTAATTCTAGATTTGGATTTTTACGTCACTAAAGATGCACACAATTCTGCCCCCCTCTCTCTCATTCTTTTCTAGCGAGACACAAGACTTTCTTCACTATCGTCAAGTCACTCGGTCAATGAAGTGTCTCAAATTTGAGAACAAGATTTTTAAAATACCTGGCATATCGCAGCTTGCCTTGTTGCGCTGTCTTGACAGTTTACATAGGCCAGTAATATTTTAATTTTAAAGACTAAAAAACCTCATCAACAACGAAAACATTGTTTTTGGCCCTGTCTTAAAATTGGCTTGATTATTTGAAAATATTTGATTGAACTGTTAGTATTTTTAAAAACGTATTTATAAATTCTTTCGATTTGTGTGTCTGATAAAAGTTTGTAGACTTACACGTTATATCTCCCACACACTTGCACCAAGTTGAAACGTTGCACAAATATTCATTGACATAGACATGTAGTAACACCCCGGCTAGACAACGCATACATTCATGTGTATATTCTGTCATTTTATGACAACATTTATAGGTCAGTGCTGGATCTTAAAGAGAAGTATTCTGCAATCTTTCTAAATAATCGGACTCTGTCTTTCGCATTATAACATTTTATATTTCTACACAGCTTTGAAAGTTTATACTGAAACCAATTGAAATTATACATTACATCTATAATATTTGCTCGCTGTAATATGTAAAACTCGCCAAATTGTGTTTTGTACATTTAAGACTTTTCTTCAGAAATAAAGTTTTTTTATTTTCCCAGATCTCCTACAGGGAGGATTCAAACTCTTGACCATCGTAACAACAGTACAAAAGGAATACCACACAACCAGGTGTCCAGCCGAAAAAAACAACTAAAAATGCTGTTTTGGAGTGTGTGTGTGTGTGTTTCCTAGGTGATAGTCAGGAGAGTTTAGTCTATTGGTTTGTGGCTTTGCAGTATAGAATGATGAAATATGAGCTGACCTGTTATAATTGACGTTAAGAACGAAAGACGATAGACATGACATAGTGAATAGTGTTTTTAGTTATGAGTTGCATTGTGCTTAAATATCAATGTATAGATCTCATTTCAACTTCAATCATTGAATAGTGTAATATTCAGTAGTTGTTGTTTTCACACGAGAAGTTTGTTCAAGTTATTTAAGTTAATTAAAATATTAATAATACACCGGTTCAGTTGTAATAGCTGTTTGAAACTATTAGCCAACGACCGACCAACAACACTGCTAAAATTAAAGCTATGTGGCATGTATAGTCAATTGATGTCTTTGTTGATATTTTTTTGGTCAATATAAAGTCTTTGTTCAGTATGTACACCTTTTTAAGTGACATTTAGTAAGGAGTAGTATTGACAATCAGGGAGACGGGATTGGAAAAAGATGACACAGATTTCACCTGTCACTCAATTTTTGTTTCAGATAACATTCTCTTATTCAGCTATCAGCGGTGTTGTCCTTTTTTTTTTTTAATCTTAACTCAACGTGCATTCATTTGTTGTCTAGATGTAGACATAACTTTGTCTCGTCAAGATAGTTTAGGTAGCCTTATTCGTTTTCTATTTCATTCACTTTTTGTGCATCTTTCCTTTCTCTATCTCTTTCTCTCTTTCTTACTCTCTTCTTCCTTTCTCTTTCTTAATCTCTCTTCTCTCTTTCTTTCTCTCTTCCGATCTCTCTCACTTCCTCTCTCATTCTGCTCTCTCTCTCTTTCTACTGCCCCTTCTCACTTCCCTAAATAGATCACTTTGTTTTATTGTTAATTATCTCTATCCAGGGGCGGACTGGCTATCTAGGCATTCTGGCAAATGCCCGGTGGGCCGGTACCCAAAATGGGCAGGTAGGACCAACTTAAGGGCCTCATGAATGCCACTATAGAACGTATTAAATTGTTAAAGGTTTTATAATATTTTATTGTAAAAGGTGCCCTCTGAGAGTCATGTTAAAATTTTTTTTAGACTCAACAGTGTAATGCTAATTTAATTTAACACATTGTCCGAAATAAAGTAATAGTCTACATCCGTAGTCAGTGTTACTATTAGGCTTCATACTCTTAGGACCTACACTTTTAGCGAATAAAAAGCAACACAAGACCTACTATATTTTTTAAAAGATACAGAATTCATTGTATGCATGCATTCAGATATCGATACATTAGGCCTATCAAACTTAACAGAATGATATTGAGGACAGGTAGACCTAAAAATGGATTTCCATCCTATGATATACAATTTTTGGGCCGGATTTTTATAGAAATGCCTGGGCCGATTTAAACACCCAATCCGCCCCTGGTGGCTGAGCGGTAAAGCGCTTGGCTTCTGAACCTGGGGTCCTGGGTTCGAATCCCGGTGAAGACTGGGATTTTTATTTCGGGATCTTTGGGCGCCTCTGAGTCCACCCAGCTCTAATGGGTACCTGACATTAGTTGGGGAAAAGTAAAGGTAGTTGGTCGTTGTGCTGGCCACATGACACCCTCGTTAACCGTTGGCCACAGAATCAGATGACCTTTACATCATCTGCCCTATATAGACCATAAGGTCTGAAAGGGGAACTTTACTTCACACACACACCCATATAGTCCATCTCTCAAATCCTTTCACTGTCTATTCTGTCTCTCCCTCTCTTCTGTCTGTTATCTCTCTATCACACACACACACTTCTTCTCTTTCACCTCATTTTTCTCTCCGTATTCTCTCTCTCTCTCTCTCTCTCTCTCTCTCGTTCTCTTTCTGTATTCCTTCATTATTTCTCCCCTCTCTTTCTTTCTCTCTCTCTCTCTCTCTCTCTCCTTTTGATTGCAATCGCTGGTTAACTAAAACATACATAATTCATGGATGCCACGACTACTTGGAGATCGATCAGATGTAGAAGAGATTAAAGATTTATATATAATCCTCCACTGTCTACAGGTTAAAAAAAAATAGATATATAATTCATTGTTTTTGTGAGAGTGTAAGCAAAACTTATTGATGGGGAAATCCAACCGAGAATCAGATAGGGTAATTTTTTTTTTCTGCATTTTATTACTAACGAAAAAATTGTAGTTGTATTGTACACTGAAAAGTATACGCAATAATAATAGTAACCTTGAATTATTATTCAATTATTCGTTTAACTGGTCCATTGTATTAGTTTTTTTTTTCCTTCATGCATTCATGTTTGTGTAGATTGAATGAATGGCCGTGAGGTATTCACACCAATGTGTTCATACTATGTCACTGTTTCGCTCGCCATTGCTGCTCCCAAATGACCTTTGTGACATAGATTTATGATCGGGGTGCCCAGCCTCTTTAGGCCTGGAGGGTATATAGATGTCAGACGCTTACGTCAAAGAGACGTCTCACATCACGGGCCACAAAGGTCACTGGCCATATGACGTCACGGGTCAAAGCAAGTCTCGGGCCACATCAAGTCATGATTGAAATCGATTCACGGGCCACAATGACACCACAGGTTACTCCAAGTCATGGTCCACATCACATCACGGGTCACACCAAATCATGGCCCACACCACGGGCCACATCACGTCAAGGGCCACATTCCAGTATTCCAGTAAAGCCTAAGCTTTGCGACTTCGGTGTACACTTTAAGCACAAGCCATTCCAAATGTTTTCTCTGTAGTATCTCTGTTACACGTATATCTACAGACCTCAGTGTTTATCTAATTGAAACAACAAGGCAAGTCGAGCAATTGAATCCATCATTAGTTGTTCTCGTGTTAAGTTATATGCAGCCCAAAGGTTAATGCCTAGCATGCAAATGAACTAAGTTCAGGATATTATTGTCCCATTTAGGGATCGTAAATTAGGGATTTACATTCATTTAACCTTAAAATTACTCAAGCATTCAAATTAATCTCATTTAATCTTTTCTTAACATAGCCGTAGTTCTTAAATTTAGTTCAGTCCCTAGGAGTTGTATCTAGGAGTTAAATCTATGAGTTGTTTCTGTGACTCTGTGTACAACCCTTTTCCCGAGTCTTGGACACTTCCACTGAGCTACTTTAAAACTGGACCGAGGTGAAGACTCTTTTGTCCAGTCTTGACCATGGAGAGAAATCCTGTGTAGTATAGAGATGGGCAGTGGGCAGCCTCTCCAACCTTTGCTGGACGTATTCCAAGGCAATATCGAGCTATCCTCTAAGTGACACATTTCTAAACAACTAATTAAATAGTTTATATTTCTATTCGATAAGCTCAAAGGTACAGAGAGAGAGAGAGAGAGAGAATGAGAGAGCACTATCATAACAGTTAAGTTCATACCCACTCAAAACTGTCACATCTAAAAATAATATCACATTGTCTTGGTGTGTAAAGGGGAGGCAATGAATGGGCTGGCCGGTGGCTGGTGGATCTTTCCATAGACACTTCAGAAAGTTATCACATCAAATAGATAACAGACACCGTTATCTCCATTATCCTTCTACCCTGAACGCATTATTGTACAGTTGGGCAAGGCTTGATTGAACCTACCAAGTTAGTCACTTAAACCCAACGGCCAGTGGTTACTTAATGTACAAACTTTTAATACTAAGCATTGATTAGAAAATCGCAAATTATGTAGGCTAAACACCAATGGAGCAGATACATGTATTTCTTAACTACACCAGATTAGGATACGAAGGGACCAAATTGTCCAAAATCGTAGGACGTAATTATCTTCCCTTTAATAGTAACGTCTGTAATTTATAAGATATCTAGATGAGAGTATTTTTTAAATTGAAAATAAGAGCTACAACTTTGATTTCTTATAAATATTTAGTTTTTAGAAAAAAAAAACTTGATTGCTTTTGGTCTGCTTGAGATATATGCTGACTTCAATAGTACAAAATGATACAATTGTTTTAAGATAAATCAGTATCTAATTCTGCGGGATAAAATGATACCATTTTTCTCTTCAAAAGTACAAAATGTCACCTTATTAGAATGATGTTGGACAGAAAATTACCCAAATGGAATTTAATAGAAATAAAATCAGGGGCGTAGCTAGGAATTTTCCATCATTTGGGGGCCCGAGGGGCTTGACGTTTTTGGAGGCCATGGATTTTGTGTAATATTTATTATTTAATGTAAACAAAAAAAAAAACACTCATTTGGGCCCCCCCTCTCAAGTGGGGGCCAGGGTGGGATTTTCAACTCTCCCCCCCCCCCTTCCTGGTAATTAATGATTTTAGATTTTCTTATTTTAAAGATGACATTTCAAACTAGAGGCTTTTGAATATTGTATTTTTACAATATTACAACAAAATTATAGCTCATTAATCAATGCAGTTTAATGCTCTAGATCACAAACTGTCTAATCCGAGGCTGATCTGAAATCAATAACTCGTGTGAGTTTACAGCGACCTCAGTTACCACACGCATGAGACAGCCATTGTCATTCCTGTACAACGTCTTAAAATGTTATTTTCACTGATGGTGTAACTGCAAAGTACCGTCACTGCGTTGTGTGCTTAATAGTGTAAGTGTTACCGCCCTTGGATCGTGCGTGCCAGAGCTGTTATTGGTGTAATGCATGTATGTGAATATACACTACTGATCTGGCAGAAGAGGATAATACATAGGTCCCCATATCCTCCCCCTCTTCCCTCCCACTTCACGGACTCGCCCGAACGTACTCATGAAAGCCCTAACCCTTTTTTTTAAAGCCAGGGTTAATAAACTGTCTTTAAAAAAAAGGGGGGGGGGACGCTCAATGACAAAGTTGTTAGTGTTATGAAGTGGAAAGGGGTTACTGTACGTCACGATTTAAAGTCAGAGACACATATATCTACACTGCCCTCCGCTCTGTCTTCTCATACCTCACTCCAACGATCATGGAATAGAAAAAGTAGGCTACAGTCATCTAATAAGTAGTTATGCTACCAACGTCCTCACTATGAACTAACGGAACAGACCAACACTTACGACCTTCTTTCCTCAATGTCAAATCCAGAGCATTCAAAATATGAAAAAAAAAACTGACTCTTATCTACAATTGCTTAACTTGAGAACCTTACGGACATGGGAGGTCATGAAAGATTGATATTTTTTCATGATAATCTCAGTTCCAGTTGATTTGCACTTTAAAAAGTATAAATATTTTGTTATTAAGTACGAATGTTTTTGAATCGTCTGCTTAATGTCGTGTTCTTTTTTGTTTTTATTCAATGCGATGTAACTCATAGCACAGAATATGGCACACAGAAAGTCAAACCACATAGATCTTTATTTAAGCACACCTTGTTCATCATATTCCTCCACCATCAAAACTAATCCCAGAATGCTCCATGGAGAGCTCGCAAATGTGAAAGTTAAAAAATTAATATCAGAGTTGGTGTCCATCGAAACGAAACGGTCCGCGGCCCCCCCCCCCCCCAAAAAAAAAAAGGTTAGGCATATAAGGCTGCGGGACGAGGTGTATTATAATGGTTTAATTTTATTATAAAGGGGCCAGCTCATACATCTTTGTTCTGATTTTTGCCTTGGACTTCATTAATGACATGAAGTAAAACAGATCTATTGCAAGTGTATGGTTCGTAAAACGTATGTTAGAACAGCCCATTCCACTAGAGATGTGAAATACAACAGCCCTGGTAACAAAAGGAAACGCCTTTTCGGGTCCGCTTAGCTCTGAGAATGCTCGTAAGACCAACAACCCAAGAAATAAAACAATCAACGATTTATGCTTTTTTCTAAACATGAACCATTGAAGAGTTTAATCCTACACGTTTCGGACTTTCAGTACTGGAGATTTCCTAAATCCTTGACCTTAACCACTTGATGCACGGCAGTGAATGGAAGAGGCAGGTTTTGAACGGGAGATCCTCGGACGAAAGTCGCATACAGACCAGGCAGCCATTAGATTAGAAAAAAGGAATTCCACCCCGGGTACCATCTTCTAGGAAAACCAACTAAAGGTGTGAGGATGTGTGTCTAGCCTACAGGGTATCCAGCGGGTATTGAAATGCCTCGATGCGATTCAAACTTTTAAAAACTTTCAATGCACAACATGTTGCTAATCAAATAAACTATAAAGGGGCGTAATAAAAAAAAAACTGCAGCTATGCTAAAAACTAGGCCACCTAAGTAGCAGTATTGTACCCAAACATCAATCTACTCGCTGGCGCACCGATAAAAGATGAACTGCAACGCTTGTATACTTGAATTCACATCATCAGCTCACACACACAAACAAACTGTTTCAACCCACGACTAATTTAAAGTGCGAAATAGACGTACATTTATTTATACCAAATGATCCATACATAATCATTACACTACTACTCGTGTATATAGTCTATATATTTTGCAAAATACATGCATTTTTTTAATCCTAACGAAAGAAGGCTTATACATTACATTAATTACTGGTTTATTTAAATCCTTTTTTTCTAATCTAAATGGTATTAAAATATGTAACAGTTTAATGATGCATTTGGTTTGTAATTAAATAAACCGGTAAACAATACAATAAAAAAACATTAAGAATCAGAGTGGAAGCCAAAGATAAAAGCAAAATAATTTCCTACCTGAGAATTTTACTCCAAAATCTAAAATAGTTGGCCACCCAATTCCGAGAGTGTCATCAAACCCGGACCCACATTGTGCTATCTACATATTTAGAGAGTCGAAATCTATCTCGGGCGAGCTTAAAGTGGATATGTATTTTGTCACTAGTCTCTTGCTTATACAACTTCTTATCTACACACAACAAAAAGAGTCAAAGAATAGCTTTTAGGGTAGTCATGGAGAGCTGGGGAGCTGTGGGGGTCGGCGCCCGGTATATACCAAATGTCAGAATTTTGAATAAGACTTTTAAAAACTTTTTTTTTCCCTAGACTATCAGGTCTAAGCAGAGTCGAGATATGTGGATCAGGGTCTTCAGGAAATATTAGTGAAAATTACTCGATAAAAAACTTCGACATACAGGCACATATTGTTGACGATGCAAAAATTTACATTTAAGAATTTGTACAAGTAATTGAGTTACAGGAAAGAAAAAGATATGGTGTCAGGTGTAAAAATATTCATTAAAATGCAGAAACAATAAATGTTTATTACAGTGCTGTTATTAAGTATGTGTGTTGTGGGCGGTGCCTTGGGTATGCTCTATACCTGCTGATGAGAGTAGCCTAATATCTCAAAACAAGAGTACATTTAAGTTTATATTTAAGTTAAATAATCTCATAAATTATTTTTGAGCTACATAAAAATGAAGTTTTATTTGGGGATAAATCACAATGAGTGGCTGTCTTGCTTTGTGATAGGCTCATCAGGCTGTGGTCACGATGGCCGAGAACGAGCTTTGGACTAGGGAATTATATATGAAGGCTCCCCCGAAGCTCGTAAAATTAAAAAAAAAACCTAAATATGGAAATTAATTGGAATGAAGTTTAATTAAGTAATTTGTAGATAAATTAGAATCGAGTCTATTTTTCGAGGATAAATTGTTAATTCTTATTTTGTGGTACAAAATCCTAACTATCGAGTTACCACAGGTCAAAATTGTTCAAAATAAAAAAAAATGTGAATTTAATTGAGCCGTATCTGCTATGGACACTATTATTAACTAATGTTTCGACTGTAGACTCTCTTAATTTACCGTTTTCAATAGTGTTTCATGTAGATGTATGTATTCTTACCCCTGCTGCGCGTGTAACAGCCACATAACACAAAATAGATCCACACATTCACCATGAAAGCAAAACTGATCCTAGTGGAAATGCATGAATAAACAAGGACAAATTATCCAGGCCCGTTCATTAGTATTTGTTGAATTGCAATATATTATCCATGCATGGCTATGAACAGGCAACATATGGCGAAGATGGTCTTTACAAAAAATGTGCTTCGGAAAAAAAAAAAGTTACATGGAAGGAGAGGAAAGCAAGGGATCGAAGGGGTAGCTTAAAATTATAGTACACATACAATGTCCATCCACCTAACCCCCGCCTCCCCCTCCTTTATCCATTATATCCCCTATTTGGGTTACAAAACCATGTCACATACGTTACACTAGTGCGCTATGCTGTGATCAGAGTTATGTTTCTTCTAGTTACCTCCCCTTCCGTTTTCTTGCGTACCAGAAGAGAAATTGTCAGGAAACGTAAGATGTGAGTGAAAGTCCTAAATAGATAGACAGAGCAAATAGAAAATGAATAAATAAACAGAAGTAAGAAAGAATGAGGGAAGGGGTTCGTCTAAATCCTGGCTACACCAGAATTCTCTTTTTACAATGCCTCTATTCAAGTCACACATTCATGGACATGGTTCTCGAAAACGGCTTAAACGATTTTCTCATAAATTCAACAGTTGGAAAAAAAAAAGAACCACTGGCACATTAGTCATACCGGAAATACTCTAGCTTGACCGTTATAGTTTATCCAAATATAAAGAGAAATTCATTTAATTTTGGCTAGAGAACGAGAAAATATTTATCTTCAATACACAACACCTTTTCGGTATTTGTGTATGTAGGCATTATTCATGAAAGAATTTAATAGATTAATCATGATTAATGTTCAGTAACATTATGCGCACCGACTAATAAGTCTAGATCTAAGGACCTATCATTAGAAATCATAAAGTTTAGTACATTTATACATTCGCTTAACCAGAATTTTTTTTTTAGGGGTGAATGAGGAACAGGGCGGGGGAATTTTTTTCCTTTTTTTAAAAAAAAATCTAACTCATTAGATATTAAGAACAAAATTATCCCTTTAAAAGTTGTATAAAAGAGGTATTGCCTTTTTTTAAAAAGTATTTTAAAAAAATATTTTTCTTGATAAGACAAAAGATAAATTTGAAAAACTGAAGACGTTTTACAAAACATTAGAAAGAGATGGGACTCTGGTGTCCAACACTGAAAACTTAAGGATTTGTTCACAACATTTAAACTGGTTCAGCTATTCTCTCTTTGCAACATGGCTTATAAATAAAATCAATAAAACTGCTTCGAATCATGAACGAATAACGAAGACCAACAAGATGTTACATTTAAATTTTTTAGTGACGCTTTTTCTAAGAAAATTACATACGATCATATAGGAATTAAATTTCTTGAAATTTGTAGATATTACATAACAAATCTATAAATGTTTGCACGTAGATAACGTGCAGGTATTTTATTATGTATAGAGTCTGTGTTTTGAGTTTAGGCACATCGGCACAAATTAGGCCATATCGTGCCCTGTATTATGTATATATACATTAGGGTATTAAGTAATGTGAGGTCTCGTTAGTTCTGTTGATTTCTCTAAAATGTGCCTAAGTCCATCTCCAGCCTCAAATAGACAACGTGCATCACTGCAATGAGAAGAACATTAACACTCAACTTATGGGGAAAGCAGACTAAGTTTGTCTTCGTAACTTAATCTATTTCCGTTAGGGTCTCAAAGCGTCGTGATCCCACATTCTATATTTGTTCAGCCCGGTTTATTATTTCAAGATATGACTTCATTGATCTGGTGGAGGAATTCTTTTTGAACTTCATTGAAACGAATTAGGTTAAATCTAGGCTTTATACCAATCATGTATCGGCGCTATCCGCTGGCCATGTACTTCAACTATCAGATGTAACTCACACATCTAGTCCAATCTACGTGAACCATTCGTCGACACGTCTGTTCACGTGACTCTTCTCCCCTTTCCTACTGAAACAGTGCCCCCACCAAACAGACATATCTCCAGAAAAACAGAAGCAATTGTCATCCAACTCGGTGGACAAACTATAAATGTATATTAACTCTTTATCTACGTTATTATTTTTCACGTTCTGACAGCATTGTTCTGTTCTCTTTTTTTGTACATTCTACCCTTCAATTACATTTTTGTTTGTAATCAGAAAACGTTACTTTTGGTATAGAATTATTGTAAAATGCATGCTCTTTTTATATAAAACAAATACAAGTTTATAAACCCAAAAATTAATTTAATTCCCTGGGGGTCAAATCAACGATACTATCGTCAATTAAGAAAGAAAGAGTTAAACAATGAAGTATCAGTATACAGCCTATAGTCATATTCCAAACGATATTGTTCCTTTTTAGTTCAGGTATGTGAATGGAGACAGTTGCAATTTTAAGTTCCCAAACTTATGTAGGCTAACACTCATCTGTTAACGCATACAATCTAACGATCACGCAATCATTGATTATGATTGACATGCACTAACAACCAATCCTCCAATCCTAAGCCAGCCAGGAAATAAAGTGACTTGGCAGAATTTCTGTCATTGGTGAACATGCATGACTAGATGCATGACGCTTAGGAAGTAATTAACTTCTTTTTTTGAACTAACGTCTGAACTATATAACATACAGTGCTTTGAGCCTTTCTTTACACTTCAAAATAACACAAATATAAATGTGAAGTTTTAAGTTCTGAAACAAGTGAATGATACACACATATTTAACATTAATGAACTTTGTTCTTGCCGGTTTTTATTTATATATAATACGTATTATGTATCATTCCACCAACCAAGCAAGCCTACATTCTTAACATGAAAACACGTCTATTTATGCAGTCTAATGCATATTAACACCAATCTAGGCAGGTATATATTTACACAGACAACATCAAGAAAGAGATGGAGGGTTACAAATAGGTTGGTTAACACACAAACACTTTCCCTGTGTTGGATCTAGTAAGAGAATTAAAGTAAATAAAGAACCAGAAGCCAACGCTAACTCTTCAAAGCTGAAGTTTTTTAAAAGACGATCATAACAACATGTGGGCGTCAACAGCACTGACCCTAAAACTTTTAGCAGCGATAGTACAAAACATTTTGGCACCTACGATTATTCAATCAAAGTGGTATATTGAATATTGACATTTATTAGTTGATTTATTCTTTATCATTGGTAAATCAGAATTAAGTAATTTACAGAGTTCGGACGACTTTAACGGATAGGAAAATACTTTATTGGTAACAGCGATCTAGAGCATGCTCCATATTAAAAGATTAATTAAAAGATAAGAAAATAGGTGATTACCTTGGATATATTCCATATAAAACTGAACAAAAAATTGATCCAAAATAAAGTCAAATCACAAATAGAAATAGATGAAGTAGTATTGATGGTGTAGCGTTGTGACCTTTAAATAAAAAAAAAAGGTTTTGTTTTCCTCGGTGTGTCGTCTGCTACACTAACTGCAGATGATTTTTGTGTCTACACTATCTGGCAGGCGGTGATGCGTAAAGCCAGCGGTCACTGACAGAACGACTCGGACCAGCTCAGTGATAAACCGCACACATCTTGCACACACATCTACACATAGATACACACACACACACACACATCAGAGAGAAACAGACACACACGCTGACTTTACTTAATAAGCTAAAATTAAATTCAATTAAAAAAGAAGGTAAATTTGTTCTAATAGGCTTTGCGGTTAGAAATTATAGTAAATGTATATAGGAGGGCTTACTGGTCGGATGGTGAACGCACTAGACTGTAGTTTTGATAGTCTTGGGTTTAAACCCGTCGCCATCCCCCGCTTGTTTAGGCTACAATGTTACCTGTTACCTATCGCTTAGTCTGTGGACCTTTGGGGCACCAAGCAAGACTTGTAGACCCTCTTTTCCCATTCCTCTCTATCCGTTGCCCTGTTTAGAACCTCTTTCAATGGTAGGCCCGTCCATTCTTTTATTCTACGATGTAATAATTTTCAAAACACCCGAAACATTTAAAGCAACGAATTTCTCTCTGTCTGACATTGAGATGATCCTAGATCTATATGGCACCAATTTCTTAGCGTGTGGGATTTGAACTCGGGACAATCGTGTAAACATTCCGAAGTGCACACCAGTATGTAGAATAGTAAGCACAGTATCCTTTTTAGACCTAGCAATCTGAAGGGCAGATGATGTAAAGGCTTTCTGTATTCGTTGCCTATGGTTAACGAGGGTGTCTTGTGGCCAGCACAACGTCCAACCACTTTTACGTTCCCCAACTTGTCAGATGCCCATTAGAGTAGGGTGGACTCAGGGACGTCCTACAAAATCCATAAGTTTAAAATCCTAGTCTTCATCGAGATTCATACCCGGGAAAACTCGGTTTGGAAGCCAAGTGCTTTACCACTCAACCACCAGACCCTGCATGTGGAATAAACATTTTTATTAATTATTATATATTATATTATATTATTTATTATATTATTATTAATTTAATACAGATAGATAGATAGATAGATAGATAGATAGATAGATAGATAGATAGATAGATAGATAGATTGATAGATAAATAGATAGATAGATAGATTGATTGATAGATAAATAGATAGATAGATAGATAGATAGATAGATAGATAGATAGATAGATAGATAGATAGATAGATTGATAGATAAATAGATAGATAGATAGATTGATTGATAGATAAATAGATAGATAGATAGATAGAT
>JADKLZ010000687.1:30409096-30429070 GCA_021533235.1 Biomphalaria straminea | reverse complement strand
GAATAGCACTCTTTAAAAACCTGGCACAAAACTTAATAGTTAACCATTCACTGACCAATGACTCAAACTGTCCAATAGGAAGTCATAATAAATCAAGAGAACAATCTAACTGGAGTGCAGCAAAAGGATACATATTTGAATAAATTTTATACAGTAGAGGAAGGACATTAAGCCCTGCTGGTTAGACAACAATAACATTCAGAAAAAAATATGTTTCGCTAAAATAATATTATGCAGCAATAAATAAAAGATTCAATAATATTTCACACCTACAATCATATGGACTCTGAACATAAATGCAAGATTTAAAACATTGGGCTTGGTATTTTGTTTTCAAATAGTTGGAATTCTTATTTGCTATTTAGAAAACTAGTGTCCAATTGAAACTTACATAAGCAGATGAGTTTTAAAAATCTGGCAAATGACCAGTGGAAAGGTACATAGCTCTGCAAAGCTGATTTCTCATTCATCTAAATAATGTTGTTGTTTTTAAATGAAATTATAATGTAAAAGGTCTTAACTAAAAAACTTGGAATCATTAAATTTCCAAAATATGACAGAAAAAAAATGTTACAGCATAAATTTTAAACAAATTTTTGAAATGTATTGTTCAAAAGGAAATGTTCATACATGAAGGTCAACTAATAAATAGCAGACTTTTTGATACATTCAGTGTAAAGAATGCAGAATCTAATTTCAAAGCTCTTTTGCTGTGCCTAAAGGTAATTTTTATAACTTCTTAGTGATTTTTCAATGTGGCACCCTGATCTTTTTTTCTCACATTAACAAAATTCTTTAACTTCCTTTATGTCATACTAATATTTCTTCATATCCCTTTTCTTCTTTTCTATCAAACTGCATCATATTGCTTATAGAACATACATCCAAGTGTAGACAAACAGCACATTTTTGTCTTAGCTTAGATCAGATTTGTCAGAACAAAAATAAAAACCATTTCCAACATTTCTGTTTTCAAGAAGTTTAAAAAAAATATATAAAATTTTGGATATATATGACACATAATTGAAAAGACTATTTGATGAACATAGCAGAGAAAAATGATTACAGGTTTACATGGAATAGCAACTTTTATCCATGTGCTAAACAAAATGATGAACATAGCAGAGAAAAATGTTTAACAGGTTTACATGAAATAGCAACTTTAAATCCATGTGCTATATAAAATGATTTAGGAGTAAGTTTAGTGACTCTTACAAAACTGAAAAAAAAAATGCAAGCAATGATAAGTGTCACATGGAATGTGTGAAATACAGGCGCTGTACTAGAGTCTTACACAAACACTGGTCTCATGTACGCTGAACTAGAGTCTTACACAAACACTGGTCTCATGTACGTAAGTTTGTGTTATGAAACATTGCACATCATCCTTGATTAGAACTGGTGGACATTAAAAAAAAAAAATCAGCCCTTTACATACGTTAAACAAACAATTGACAAAAGTTTAAGTCATTTCAAGAAAGTTTGTATTCAAGTATTAGAGACATAGCCTGGTCAAATCTTATTTGACAAATAATCTAGTAATGACATTTTGTTTTACATGAATAAAAATAAGTGGAAAAAAACAAAGGAGGGACATACATTACAAACAATATTTAAGAGGGCATTATAATGTGTATAATGATAGCTTACTGCTATCTAGTACCAGAACTGTTAAATTTCATGTTTATCTGATCTTTACACATCAATTGTTTTGTCTGTCTATACAAATTTGTATGATCAATGTAAATTAAAAAGCGAAATTGGGTGAGGCTTAAGATCTTGTTTAATCAGAGATGAGAGGATGACTTGTTCACCAGGGGACGGAGACTTTCAGGAACAAAACAATGATGGAGCTATGGTTAAATACAATGGCAGGGAAGTCAGAAACATAATATAGTGAAATTTAAAAAGATTTAAATGAATGAACGAAATAACTTTAAGCATTAAAGCCAACCAGTTAAATCTCACAAAGGAATTTCATTTATCTCAATCAGGTTATTCTTATAAATATTTTTTTATTGGAAAAGAAACTTTTTTTTTTGCATTCTCAATATCAAAAGTAATTCATCATTATTTTGTATGACCAATCAAGTGACTAGTTTATCACAAGGTGATGCATCTAAAAAAAAATAAGGTAAATAAATAATCAACTTAAAATAGTATTAAATAACTAAGTGACAAAATAAAAGGGAAACAAATTTTTAAAAGGAATAGTTTAACAGTATAAATTACATTAAAAAAAAAATATTAAAATAAATTTTTGCACACCCTATTGATGCAAATTGGTTTTATATTAAATGTATAAAATAAATAATTTTACTTTATGTGAATCATAAAGTCCTCAATTCAAATAAAAATTTAACCATAAAAAGAAAACTTCAAATATGAAAATTTCTGACTAGAATTAAATTGTTTTTGACTCTTACAAACCAGTGGATCTGTCCTTTAATTGTACAGCAGTGACAACCAACCTTTTTGGGGCAGTAGACCAAATAATTGTTAAAATTATGCACTGAGGGCAATCCAATACTTTCTGGTTCACTTTTTTTTCCTTGTAATGTGCTGATCCCTTTTACTGTAGGCAGAAGATTAGGGGGCTGGATAGTGCAGCATCATGGACAGGATATGTCATGCAGGTTGTAGGTTGGCCATCACTGGTGACAACTTGTGATGAGTAGAAATAACAAATCTGAAGGAGAAATCAAGTGGTAGTCAAAACTGTTTCACACTGCTGTGTCGCCCCCTGCACTAGAACTGGAAATGGTGTCTGTCTGCTGAGTCACACTCCTGCTATAGATGTCATTCAAGACACTTAGCCATTCAACTTTCTCTTGCTCATCTTTCATCTGAAAGGTCAAGGTTTTCCCTTTCTTACTTCGGATCACAAGTCTGAAGCGTGGTGACCTCGGTTCAGAGGCATCAATTAGGCCACTGCTGGTACTACTGCTGCCTGTAATTCACATGAGTACATAATGAACATATTGATTATGGTAGTCTATAGAATATGACTAATTTTTTTTAAGAAAAAAGAAAAAAAAAATTTTGTAGAGAGGTTACAATTTAAAACATTTTGTAATGCAAATATTGAGTCATCGAGTAACTTGAAAAAGTCAATTTCTATGTTAAAGATTTCTCTATGACTACAACCATTATTTGGTTGTGTAACAAAGTGTAGTGGACTTAATAATTTGGTTTCACAAATGAAAGATAGGGACAAAACTCAACATTAAAATATTTGTAGTAATAATAGCAGAAGACTTACAGGGGCAATTTTGTATTGCCAGAGTACAAGTTAGATAGTTGAAGCAGGACATAAATTAGATTGAATCACATCTGGTCAATAGCATGAGCTAATTTCTTAATTTAAAAAGCAGTGATAATTAGTTTGTTTTTTTCTTCATTTCAGTGTATTCATCATTATATATCAAGGAATGTTATTCAAATAAAAAACAAATCTATGAGCAGATTTCATAGGAAATTTTTCCTAATTTGGATTGTCATTTTAATATGATTGATAATTGAAGTCGATGTCAATACATTGATTAATTTGTAAGTGGAGCAACCAAGTTGAAAATCCATGTTTTACAAGTTGGGTCATAAATACCTGTAGGAGTATCTACCCATGGGCATCCACCAGCCACCCAACAGAAATTTTCAAAATGCTTCAAAAAATAGAAGCTTGCAAAATTGTGAAGGAATTATCCCAATCACTCGAATCCCAGCGAATTGAATTAAGAAAGCGAAAATACTTTTCTTAAAAATATCCAAGGTAGAAAACAATTGAAAGAAACATTTATTGAAATTACCTTTAGATGATGGTGGCTTTATGATCTCCATGACTTTACATGTTTCCAGTAAGACAGTTTTAGAAGGGAATTTGTCTTCTGTCACCTGTTGGAATAAAGGCTTTGTGTAAATGTTGCATAGATACAGTGGAAAATCAAACAATTTTTTTTTATCCATTTCAAGATAATCTAAATATACAAACTTCAATAAATTTCAATCAAAAGAAAAGGAGTGTAGTAAGATGATTCTTGTATCTCTAAAAGGTTAAGCTCAACATTAAACAAAAGCTAATATAAAAAAAATTGGTTTGTCTTGCCTTGTACAAAAAAAAATTATGTTTTTAGAAGAATTCGGGTTATATTTGTAAAAATATAAAATTTAAGCTTATGAGATAACAAAGCTGGGACTGCACATTGGAACGCAAGAGATGGGATGAATACATACTGCTGCAAACTTTGCCCTGTAGTAGTGCAATGAGGGGGGTGATTCACGGACTGCAACTTTCATGACCCTCCAGCCTTTCCTGATATGTCTCTGGAGAGAAAATGAAAAGCTCAATTAAAACATGCACCACAGCGGTGTAATAAAACTCTCAAACAGCATACAACGACTTATGATGACTTTTTCAATTAAAGTAAAAGACACAACAAAAAATAAAACAAAAATAAATTAAAGAAAACAGTACCATTACTTCAATACTGGTACAATCAAAAAAAAAATTTATTTAAAAAGATCTAATGACAGAGTTGAAAATATTCCTATTATGTATTGTGAATAGGAAAAATAGGTTTATTGTTGAACAATATCCAGATTGGTTTGAACATTAACATTTTTAAATTACAGTCCAAGAAAATCAGATGGGAGCTAGTCTGCAGAATCCCCAGTTATAGAAACTGGTTTAGAAAAGGTATACACTAATTGGATTTTAAAAAATTCCTTCTTTTTTTTTCAAGTTGTCTATTACCTTTTTAGCAAGAAAAGCTTCTTTCAAAATTTTTCCTTTTTTTATCTTTTGTTCTTCTTTGTCATTATCATCATCATCATCTTCTGATGAGCTGGACTCACTGTCTGTGCTATCATAAAAACTGTTCCTTTTTGCGCCAAGGTTAATGGAGGTCTGGAATATACAAATACTCCTGAATATAACAAGCTTAAAAAAACTTTTAACTTCCCACTGACATATAGATTTTCAAAGGGGAACATACTCTCTTCACAAAACAAAAAAAAACTGAATGTTATATTTCAAAGTTTGTTATAAATCTGCCATGCGCATCGTCATCTAAGCTAGTGCAGAAGGTGTGCACAGTTATAGAAGAGACTGGAAAGGATGCCAACATTAGGAAGAAAAGAACCATTTCCGCCCAAGTCGAGAGCTGAAGTGAATAGACAGTGTTAAAGATAGTTGTTGTAATAATGTACAAGAAACGTCCCTGTAAATAAACATTCTTGCGTTGCCTCCCTTGAGTTTTTACAGTATGAATCAAAAGCAAGCAACAATGTTTTTAAAAATGGGACTTACAAATCTATAAAGCTTGTCATTGTCACTAAACTTAGGGCTGACTCCACTTGTGCCATCTTTGAGATCTACTTCCTGAACGTGACCAAGTTTAAGCAAAGCCTGGCCCATGGCAGATCCATTTCCTCTATTTCTCACAAGTGACCATCTCAAAAGCCAATCCACTATTGCTTTACCTTTGTTAAGAAAAAAAAAATATTGAAAGAATTTACTTCCCATTGAACTATTTAATGTTACTATTTAAACAGAATACTAAAGGAAAAGAGTAAAGATTGTTTTTTTATTCTTTTAGTCTGCTTTAATAATGTACATATGGCATTTTCATTAATGGAAATCAAATCTTATGTAAAGAATTAATCTACAATCATTTACAGTCTCATCAAATGTTCTTGCACAACAAAGAAATGCGGGGAAATCCTACCAGTAAAACAGTTTTTATATACAACTCCTCCTCTGAGATGATTGGCTGACTCTATGCCTGCGTCTGGGTCCTGAATGGCACCTATTATTTCACTGTGTGGGTGAATATATATATTTTTTTATTGAATGTACAAGAACACACTGACAAAAATATATATATAAGCAAAAATTATTTCAACATAAAACTCAGCTGTGTAATTTGTATCTTAAGTCAGTTTACATGGCTTCATAATGTAAACTTACAAAGATTCACTTTAAGGTAAAATGCAGAAGTACAACTCAAGTCACCGTGGTAACTCTTAGTTCAACAAGTTTATATATAATATATCTGTTGACATGTTTGTTGACATGTTTACTTACCTAACATTAGCAAATGTATGGAAATCTTGAAAAGACATTTTGTCATGTATAATCTGAATTAAAAGAAAGGGCAAAAAAGTGATGAAAATAAGATTCAGATTTTATGACACATTGGCACAGTTTAGGCCATGTGGTATCAAAATAAATGTTAATGCTACAGAAAATGAAAAGCACTTTTTGATGATGTTTTTAGTTCTCTTCTCAATTAATATTTTTGTTTTTAACATAAATATTGATATGAGCTAAAACAAACTACCTCTTTAGAGGTGCTGAGGGATCTGATGACTGCTCCTAAGGCATGTGCCCACCTGTCTCTATCCTCAGCTCCACCTGCCTGGAAGTACAGCTCCTCTCCATCTGGCACATGTAATTTCAGTAAACCCTGAAGAAAGAATAATAAAAGTAAAGTTTATATATTTATTATATGGTCAAGGTAACCTGCAGTATTCCTCCAATTACCCTTCCTTACCCCATAAAAAATATGTTTACATAGAATAAAAACTTAACAAGGTTACAAACATTATAATTAAAATAAAATGTTAAAAACTATACTATTCCAATACACAGTTAGTAAGATATTATTTTTGAATATTTTTGTAATCTATACTTCTGATTTCTTTATGACTATTGAATTATGTTGTTAATGTATTCCATAGTTTGTAGAGATATTAAATTAACCTTCAAAATTTGACCAATAGAAATCTATACAATTAAAATAAAAACAATCTCTTAAAGTCACAGTTCCTAAAATCATGTTTTTAGGTGTTCTCTAGCAACTGTAATAATATGGAAGACAGCACAGAATGGTAGAAAAGCTTACCTGTGTATTGTAGTCTAAGTACTCAGGGCATGGACAGACTATTGAGCATCCTTGCAGTGGAAGGGAGTTGATAATTAGCGACTTGTTCTTTTTATGATGACACGACAACTGATCCTCACTAAGGACAAACCAACGTGCTTTCCATTTTTTGTTTGCATTCTGAGACAGAACAGAAAACTACTTTTGAACTAAAAAGAAAAACAAAGCTAAACAGAAACACTTCTGTGACTGTGCTGTCAAAGTTGAGTAACAAAAACTTTATTCTGAATCGCAAAAGCCTGTTGACAAGCTTTACTTGACAGTTTACATTGTAAGAATGTTTTCTAAAGGCCAGCAAAAACAAAGAATATATCATTCATGCATTATCATTCTTTTCTTTTCTTACACTGAAACTAGTCCATTTTTATTCCCTCATATCTTATGTCACCTACTCCTCATGTGGATGGTGATACCTATGTGAGTACACAATGTTCAGCTGCACACCGGGCAGCTTTTCTTCTGCCAGCACTGTTCTCTTGTCCTCTGCAATTTATGTGCCATAAATCTGTATAAACGCCTAGAACTATCAAACTGCATAAAAAAACTTTGTAATTTTGCTTATCACTTCCCAATTAATAACAAACTTGAATTATATATAAATATATTTATATATATATATAAATTATCTCTTATTTCTTTTTATTTAAAAGATACTTTAAAGTCAGTGGTTCTTTCTAATACCTAACTTCCACAAATATCAACAGAATTAGACAACACATTTTATGAAAGATGGACATTGGGAGAGTGAATTATGCTATTGTGGTCAGCAAATGGTGACCCTGGTTTCTAAAGCTGCATACTTTATCGAAAAGCCTGAAAAGAATACAGGCCCCAAACATTACTAAGAAGAAAAACTGTATGGAACTCTGTCAGATCTGGAAACCACTGTGCTATTCAGCTTACATATGGGACTACTTATTTGAGCCCTCTAACTAATGTGATATGAGAACGCAGAGAAAAAAGAAATTCAAAATAATAATTTTCTTTTACAGTCACAACAAGACCACGTTTTAGTAAATATACAAACATATTTTAGACATTCCTAAATTTCATAAACATTTTTTTATTCAAAATTTTGTGTTGGCCTATTTACAAAACAACTACACTGCAATCTAACAAATGTCAAGCAAGCTGTGTTCAAAATTAACTTAATAAGTAGTGATTAGATAGAATTTAAATTTATGATTATTGCCAAAATTAATATGCTACAGTTTATATAAATTTATTTATTATATATATTTTACTGTAAAGAATATAAATGGAAAATTTGTGTCTAGCATTAAATATATATTTTAATTCAATTTTTAAAAAACTAATTGACTAAAGTAATACAATTTTTTTTTGTCAGCTCTGGAACAGATTTATAGGAAGGAACAAATTGTAGCCTTTTATCTTTTCCCTTATCTAAAAGGATGTGAATTGAATGAAACAAAGGCTTAGCTTTATTACAAAATTTCAAACATTGATAGTTAACAGGGAAGTTGTTTGCAGCACTGGAAATGATGGAATTAATTATATATATATACATATATATATATGAACAGTGATGCATCTAAACCTGTTTTAAGAGAGCCATGAATATATAATTTCTAAAAAGAGTATTACATGAATCTTTTTTCTTTACTTCTTTCTTTGACTGAAATAATGAGACACACACTCAACAGCTATATTATACAGAGATTTTACAAATTTGACTGAAAGCAAAAAAAAATAAAAAATTCTTCCGTGAATTATTTTTTTTTTGCTTTCTGTGTAAAAGCTGCAGGTTTAAAGCTAAATATATTCTGGTAGATGATTTACTAGATAACATTTATTCATTCACTGTAAATAAATCATGCATACAGGACTGGATGCACCAAAAAGCACCTCCAAGAGTTCATGAGAAGTCATGTCACCATAGTCACATACGTTTTATTAATAATTATAGCAGTAGAGAAAGTTGTAAGTATATGGATTTCACCAACAGCCATAATTTATTTTTCGAATTGAAGTGTTTGCAGAGTTATTAAGCCATTATAATTAATAGTATAATTTCTAGTCATTATTTTAATTCATAATTGTAAACTTTGTGTTGTATTATTTGTGATTACACATTATGCATTTGTAAGCCAGCACTGGTAGTATTATTGAGAAACATTATTCTAAAGACTAGTTCACAAGGTGTTGAAAAAAAAAAGGTTCTTTTTTATCAAATAATTTACAGTTATCATATAAATCATAGTTAACATATAAATTACAGTTAAATTGCAAACAATATGAAAGTGAATATAACCATAACCCTTTTTTTTTAGAAGCTTGGTGGGTTAAAAATAAATGTTGTGAATGGATAGAATAGATCTAGAATAGAATGCGTATTAATAGATCTGGATAAACAAATACACTTTACATTTATCTGTATTGTGAATAGATACAATTTCTTTCTATTTTGTCTTTAAGCTGTGGGATGTGTGCCATAAATCACTTGATACCTTTCAATGAGGGCTCAAGCTCGAATCCCAACTTGAGCTGCATTTGGTTTGCTTAGTAAAGTGTCTAAATGCAGCACAGAAACCTCCTACCAGGTACCCCCTCCTTCCTCCAAAAGTCCACATATGAGTTTGGACCAGAACGCACTTAGCATGATGTAGCACGAAAGATGAACTATGTACAAAAAAAACTAAAACATTTATTTTTTTTAAATACTGAGCACACTCAATACACAGTCCATACATACACTAAATGAATGATTCAAAAAGTACATTTGGATATTAAAAAGTTGTATGTTTACAAAATTGGTAAATATTTCAATTTCTTTTATTAAGGATGGAGAGCTTTATTTGGGTAGTTAGAACTTGATATTAAACTGAAAAACAGGAAACAAAACAAATGAAAAACTGTCATCTTTAACATCTAAAGATGTTGCATACATAGGCCTACTTTCTCCTAATAACTCTCCCTTGCAAAATTATTTAAAACCAGTCCAGCCCCTGTGTCCTAGTAACTAATTACACAAGATTGAATCAAATCCTGTGGTAATCTTTTCAACAAAAATACAAGGGAGGAAGCCAAAGGTCTCATGCAACTTATTTCCCTCCCATTACGAAACATCCCACATTGAAGTCATAAAGTGTGTACAAAACACCCACATGTAACCAATATCACTTAACACCCACACATCCTGACCTTCAATCAAAGCATAGAAAGTCATGCAAGAGGTCATAATAAGCACTTCAGAGTATCAAGTATCTGGGTGTATCTTTAAAGTGAATCATTTTCTCAAGTTTTAAGTTGCATTATTATATTATTTGTTTTTGTTCTTGGATTCAGCATGTAAATTAAAAAATAAATGTAACACAAATCTATTATAAATATTTTTAACCCTTAAAATGCGTGTGGTAGTTTAGCCTCTTAACACCAGAATTGTAATTCCATTTGGGATGCACTCATTGCGAAACAGCTCAGCACTTTAAGGGTTAAGCTAGCTGGCATAAAAACAATGGCAACCTGCCAAAGAAATTATAGACTGAACTATAGGCAAAATGAGACTGTCATATAAATACATTAAGTCTTGTCACCAAGTTGGTATATTTACAAATAGTGACATTCAAGAATAGCTCAAGAAATGGCAAGGATAAACCAAATCCAATAGGTTAAAGAAATGTTAAGCCATGAAAATAGCACAGGGGTTCATTTTAATTTACCCCCCTTCCCAGATCATACTATATATATATATACTTTAAATTGCTATATAAAAGAAAAAGCATGTATACTACTGTCATTTAAAAATGTTATGCTTCCAAATGTTTCGACAGATCAGGACAAATGAGGTTGCGTAATGTAATATATATTGTTTTGTAAGGCTTAAAACATTGAAACGATCAACTTAAAAGAAATAAGATGCCAGCTTGGGAAAAAAAAAATACAATCAGATTGCCACTGGCAATTTTTTATCAATATAAAAAAGCTAATTAGATGTTGCTCGAACTTACTTTTAGAACACACTAAAGTCTAATCATTTTATTTAAGCTAAAAAAATACCCTAATAAATAACTTTAGACACAATGCACAACATATTTTATATAGAATATCAAAATAAATATTTATAATTTTAAAATGCAGATTTAATCAATATTATATATATATATTATATATATATAATGCAAATCTAGTTTTCTAGATCGGAAGTAGTGGAGCATTGAAAAGGTGACAATGGCTGGTTATTAAAACATGTTTTAGATATATTTTCTTTGGAATGCTTGAGGATTCTGTCAGCTTGATCAAGCAGATGTGCCTACCCCCATACCCAGATATGGAACACTCAGGTTGGAAATGTGACATTAGAACCCAATGTGAATCATAAATTTATGTGTTTACATTCGGCTGCCACATTGCGTGCAATAAATAAAACTTTGTAAATAGCAATGCCAGTTAGCTTCTTATATACATTTAGATGTAAATAGTATATTAAAACTAAGAAAACCTGTAGCTCACAATTATTTCCTTTGTTTGAAATCAATAGTTATGATTCAATATGATGAATTTAATTGCCTCAACTAGATCTAATGGTTAAAAAATGACATGTATCTGCTTACTACTATATAGATCTAGATTAATCCAAATCTACCTGATTATCAAGGGCTCTACTCTATTCACTCTAGACTTACAATGTTGTTATTCTAGAATATTTAGAGTTTACTAGTATTAGTCTAAATCTAGATCTAAGTTTAGAAGTCTAAGGCTAAGGAGACAGGTTATAATAATTATATATAAAATATATATTATTTATATTATATGAATATTTATCTCTAGAACTATGGACTATCAGAAACGGTTTGGTCGAATTCTATCATCATTAGATCTGGATCCATTGACAGGAAAAGAAATGGATTTGAATGGAACATTGGGCTTATTAGTGCTAAGTTGTAAGAATAGATCTAGAATTAGATCTAATCGGTCACAATCCAGATCCTTAATAACGATTATAATTTAATCATAGATTCTAATTCTAGACCTAATAACATTTTTTCTTCCTTATCAATGCTTTTCTTAGTAATCTTAGAAAGCGGTTAGACCTAGATCAAATCTAGATCTAGCTTCTCATCTCTGTGCGTAAAGGTTTCTTTTGTATTTAATATTGGTGTTTGAGCGTATAGGAAGTAGTTTATATTAGGTGCGTTTTGTTGTCTAGAATATTGTGTATGTGTGTTTATGTCATCCGCATGAGAGAGAAAGAGCTTTGGTGTTTTAGCTGATGGTCTGTTTTCACGTTGTAACGGTACATAGGACATATTGTTATTAAAAAGGCAAATCGTTCGGTACGTGTGTCGCTATTGAAAAGTTCTTTGTTGTAGCGGCATCGCTAGATCTAGGTTTTCTTTTCGTTTCAGGATGTTGGGCTTGGTGCTATGCGAACGAGTGCTGTCTCTCCGCCCTTGGAGCCTGATCATTAGTTATCATGGGAAAGGTGTGCTATGGTTCTTTGAACATAATTTGTACTAAACTTGTAATAGCAGTATTGATATTTATAAATATTCATTAATTATGACTCATTGTATCATTAATTCATTAAACCTTTGTTTGACATACAAACATTGTTATCCCCACTAGGATATGTTGCTAGTTAGTGTAGATGCTTGTGTTAGCTAATTAACCTATTACTTGTTATACTGTTAGGGGTGCAAGGCAGACGAGCTGCAGCTATATTACAACCCAGGCAGAAAGTTAGTAATCAACATTCAGGTGGGGACCCGGCATACCCTAGACACATTATCCACCACCTGACATAGCTCAACCATATCGATCTATTCATAAATCTACGTCCAGGAGCAGAGGAAATGTAAACAATAACCAGAGACCAATACAAATATATATATATTTATATATATATATGTGTCATTTTTTTGTGTGTGTGCACTCAGTATTTATTTTCATTTCACACTATTAATAAATAATGAAAAAAAAATTCTTTTTTCAGAATTCAGACTTGGCGGAAAATGTTTGTAAGCTTTTTTTGTGGGATGATAGGCATGTCTGATTGATTGAGCTTACTAGCCAGGGGGGGGACAGTTTGGTAGAAAAAAGTTCATTTAACAATACCAGTTACAGTTACTATAAAATTTCAGGTAATGTATCATTTTAGAGGCGTGTTCGTCATTTTGAAAAAAGGTACAACAACTGAACAAACCAGATGAATATACCTCTCAAAATCATTAATAAAAGTACTCCTGAGGTTTTAAATCCATTTGTGCATAAACTTAATGACTTAATTTAAGTTTGAGAGCTAAA
Source organism: Biomphalaria straminea (assembly GCA_021533235.1). NCBI lineage: Eukaryota > Metazoa > Mollusca > Gastropoda > Planorbidae > Biomphalaria > Biomphalaria straminea. The sequence goes on along the minus strand of JADKLZ010000687.1, from coordinate 30,415,865 downwards.
ATTCAGGTAAGTTTTAACACGTTTGCAAAGTTAATATGAAGTCTCAGTGACTGAGTCTGTAGCTGAGTCGTAGTGTGTTACAAACGAACATCTATATAATATTCCTCAAAGTAATAGAAAAAAGTATCTAGGTCAAACGAGCAACAACACACAAGTCTATTTTTAGCTCCATTAATCATTTTTTAACACAATCGCTTTACTTATTTTATATAATGCGAAAAATTAGAACCATATTTAAAACTCGAATTATTTATGTATTTAATAGTCGAAGAGAAAAGTTTTCTAGAGCGCAAATACTCTATAATTCTTTAGAAAAAAATCCATTGACTTGCAAAAGACCTTTAATACGAGTATATGTGAACAATTGTGGTGGAAAAAAAAAAGCATTAGCAAGGTTAGAGAGACAAAATGACTATATTTTAAAATGTTAAAAATGTGTTTGATTTCTTTTAAAGCAATAGCTTAACAGACAAATAATTATAGGGATGTTAAATCGACAGGATGGCGCAGGGAATCTGTTGTAAGTAATAAAATGGCTTAATTTAATAATTTTTTACACTTTAAATTAGAGCGGGTCCTATACAATTGCGGGTCCTATGAAATGCGGGCCCCACTGCGGTCGTTATAAATGACTATATTTTGTTAAAAATGTGTTTGATTTCTTTTAAAGCAATAGCTTAACAGACAAATAATTGTAGGGATGTTAAATCGACAGGATGGCGCGGGGAATCTGTTGTAAGTAATAAAATGGCTTAATTTAATAATTTTTACACTTTAAATTAGAGCGGGTCCTATAAAATTGCGGGTCCTATGAAATGCGGGCCCCACTGCGGTCGCCGGCCCTGGTAAATAGCGGCGTATGCTATGCCGCCGGTCAACTAGTTACTTTAAACTTTGCAAACTTGTTAACTTACCTGAATGAAGTCAATCATCAATCATAGTCAATGAATGATCAATGTAGATCTAGAATCCAGATATCTATGATTCTATCTATTAGTATTAGATCTAGTATTGATTTTTGAATGATTGAATGTTTACAAAATTTTACAAGTCGGCCTAGACTAACTAGCCTACTAGGAGTCTAGACACACTCACACTGGCCTAGACAATCCCCACACTCACAGTCACAGTCTATATTGAAAATATTGCAATTCGAATAAAAAAATTATTCCAAATAACATGCTAATGTTAGTGGTAAAACCAGTGCACCAAAAAGGTAGATCAACAAATGTGTATTTTACCTGTACAAGCATGTATCCCTCTTTTAAGATATGATGAGGATTCATTTTTCTTCCCTGAATATAAAATCGAATTTACAAGTTAGTCTAGTAATACGGAAGTTCGAGGAATAGATGCAAATATGCCAGATTTATTTGTAATTAGGTTAAGGAAACCAAAATTCCTATTTTAGATCTAACATCTATCTTTTTTTACGTACACTACATTTCTAGATTTCATGACATTCAAAATTTATAAAAAAAATAGGGCTGCAATTCAATTTTAATCATCTTTATTATCAACCTTATTATCTTGTGTTATTAACATCTGAGCTAACAAACGATAGCTTAACTGGCAAGATATAAACCTTTCTGAAGAAATTAAGAAGCTGAAAATGGTAATCCAAGAATGTTTTCGCAAAAAATAATAATAATAATAATAATAATAATTTAATTAATTTAAAAAAATGTTATGAATCTATAACTACCCCCCCCCCCCCTTTTTTTTTCTGGAAGAATAAGAAAACTTCAATGTGGAGAAAAGCTGTTTTGAAGAAATTCTTTTTAGACATCGTTTCTATTTTAACTGATGTCCACCTGGTCAAAAGCTATACAAAAGCGCTTTTATGTGTTGAATTTGCGCGAACCTGGTACCTGGAACCAGACATGCTCCTTTTTGAGGTCGTATATATCCTCTGTACAACAATGTAATAAGTTGTCACCTAAAGTATGAAAGTGTTTTCACTCTTTTGTTGAGTGAAATCGCTTATTATCCACCAATAGAAGCCCATCCTACATGCAAACATACAGACTCACTCATTAATTGAAGAATTTACAATCATAAGCCTATGTTAATACCGATATTCGAGGCTGTATAAAACATTATTAGTACTTCATGCTCCTCAACATACGGTATTTGAGTTTTAGCTGCTAACGAAAGTGGAAAAGCCGCTCTGATTTTTGTGGGGTTTGTCTGTCCGTCCGACCTTTCGTTTCATTTAGATCTCAAAAATTAGAATAGATAAACACATAGCCTATAAACCTAATGCTATATGTGATGCGCCCATTGGAAATTAGATTTCGTGATATTCTGAACCTAAACTAGCTTTTCATATTTTGAAAGTGAACCGATTTGTTTTATAAATTAAATAGGCCTATAATAATCCTTTTTTTTTTATACAAACTACACCATTTTTCAAACTATATATTTTACTTGAATAGGAAAAAATAAGGAGGCTATATTAAAGAATGGCGATAATAATTTTGTATATTTATTTAGCTTAATGCAAACGGTTTTATCATTTTCACGAAATTAAATTTAAAAAAAAATTAGGCTATCTATTCAATTGGTAATTTAATATTAATTTTTAAGATACGTCTATAACGCTACCAATAATTTAGCAGGGACCATATGTCTGAATTTCTTTTGTATTCCCTGGCGTAATGTTAATGGGAAAAGACAATTTTTGCTGATCAACATATCGTTTAATGAAAAATAGTGTGAAAATTTGCAATCTCCATTTGCTCATCAAGAGACAATATTTTTCTTTCATATAGTAGGCCTACAATATGAAGAAAAAGTCGTCTGCGGAGTTCCACTAGTAAATATAGGCCCCTATCTACTAGCGGTTTGCACTAATGATGGTCGAACTATTAAATGCGAAATGCGAAAAGTTTCTAGCGCTTAAATCATACAAGAAAAATAACACTATTGGCGGCCTAACTGCATGAGCAGCTCATGATTCGCTGAATATTTCTATTCTTTTATAAAAGGCCTATAATTTTTATAATTTTGTCTTTTTTCTTTTGACCTCGTTGGCAATTAGGCTTTGTCCTCAATGGATCCCATTCACCAAACGTAAACAAACAACATTTTCTCTATATGTTCAATACAAATTACGCAATACGTAAGGTTGTCAAGTGATACGTAATTTTCACTATTTTATCAATATTATAACGTGGCTAAATGTGTTTATTTACAATTGGTGAATGATGTCCATTTTGCCCTCCCATGAGTTTGCAGTTTTCCAGTCCAGTAGGCCCACTCTTATCAGGTGCGAGCTCTAAATAAACTAATGTTCACAAACAAAATTTACGCTTAAAGAGATAACACATATTCCTCCATATTTAGTTTAGATCAATCTAGTCTACTGTAATTGTGAATAAAAAAGAGATAAGTGTCACGTTGATTATCTTATAAACATCCGTTTTTGTTGTTGTTTTACAGCCCTTTTTTTTTCTATAACAAAATAATGCTCAATTTTAAACTGCGACAAGATTTAGCACAGACTATTTAGTATCCACCGTGAACATTCAGAGCGTCGCATGATGTTTGCGCGACATGTTCTCCGACTAAATGAACTACGCATACCAAGAGTTGCGATGACATGAAGGCCAACATCAAGCATGTGCAGGGACATCCTCATTTGTGATGTGGCGCCAAACTTTCGAATCATGGAGGACCTCAAAGCAGTTGGGAAGAGGTTTCTGATATTGCCAGTGACAGATCTTTGTGGAGACAACTTGCCGCTCAATACGCCGAACGGCGCCCGGGGGGGGGGGTAAGTCTTAGTAAGTGAACATTCATAAGTTTTAGGATCAAGTTTTCGTGGCATAAAAAAAATGTAGGCTGAGGATTTTCTTATGAAGTTTTCGGTCATGCCTGTTGCCCATATGTTGAAAAGGACATCTAGCTGAGTTATAGCCCTAATAGCTACCATTGGAATACCCATGGTGCAAGGTGAGGTTATTCAGTCATGACAATGGTTCACTCTCGGACATCCACATCGCAGAGCTCTCCAAAAATATAGGATAATTTATCTGTAGTAAGAATGTTAAATATGTGGACTGTGTCCTAATGGACATGCTCAGTCGAACGGTCACATCCTAGATCCAGACTTCTTCACGATTTCACCAGTTCCAATTTAAAAAAAAAGCTTTTATTTCATATAAATAATACACACGTGCGTTAGTTTTTTTTTTTTTTTTAAAGACGATGATTACGTCCTAGGCGTCATGCATTTAGTCATGCTTGTTAAATAATGACTTAAATTCTACCAAGTCACTGGTTTTCATGACTGGCTCAGGCAACCCATTCCATGCTCTAAAAGAACTTGGGAAGAAGGATCATTTGTACAAATTTGTCCTAGCATGTGGAACGAAGAATATGTCTTTATCTTTAATTAGATTTTGTTTTTGCTTTTGAAGATTATGGCTCAATGTTTAATGTAAAATTGCCACTTTAGGCTACTCCTGAGTCTTCTCTCCTGAAGGCTTTCTAAATTTAGTGATTTTAGGGTAGGTAATGTGGCTCAAAAAACCCCCTCTAAGCTTCTATGGCTTTTAAAAGCTAGCTTATTAATATAATTTTATCTTAAATTTGGTTTTCAAATAGTGTTATAGTGTTATATACACAGTTTCCAAAATAATTTTGTTTCAATGCATCTAAAAATTATTGCATGAAAATTAATTTGTTTTTAAAGGGACACTTTACCCCACACTTGGGGCAAAAAGCCCTTCCAAGAGGCTGCTTACCCCTTAAGCAAAAATTGTGGTAAATAAAGAACTTAACTGTTTTTTTATCTTATAGATGTATATATTACTGTATAAATTTATACCGTACATGTAATTTTGTTTTCAAGTAATTTTAGCTTGTAAACAAGATAAAAAAAAAATAATAAATTATGCAGAAGCAAAATGAATGAAAACTAAGAACTTAAAAAAAAAATTATTATTATGTTTTTCATCTCTTAATGTATTTATGTATTAGTGCAGTGATACCCAAACTACGACCTGCAGGCCAGATTCGGCCAGCGAAGTGGTTCCATCCGGCTCGCTGAAACAATGGCACAAAATGTAGAAAATCCCCTCTCCAAAAAGGTTGATAAAGTTGTTCTACGGATGGTAGGGTGTAAATTTTTTCTCTGATGGATTGGTACCTTGAACAATAACATTCTGTTTATGAAATGGGACTATATGCATATTCAAGCAGGAAAAGTAAACATTTCTTTACTTTCTTGTGGAACATGATAATAAGCAAATATATTTTATTAGTGAAGAAAGTATGATTGGTTATAAAAAAACTAATATGACAGCAGTCTTTATTATAGCCGTGAATAAAATATTGTTAAACTTTGCCTAGAGATTGAAGGATTGAATAGTTGCCTCAAAAAAGATAGAAAATGAGTCTTTGGTTAAACTAGATATAATGTTGCTCACATTTTAAATAGCGAAATGAATAAACTTCACACATCTCACTAATGAATGTAAGTGCTATAATATGTCCACAGGTTTTAGTTTTATAATAATAATAATAATAATAATAATCTTTATTGTCCGTAAGGAAATTTGTCTTACAATTTGTGCATTATACAAAACAAAACATTATTTTAAAAAAAATGTACATTCACACCAGACTCACTCACAATTAACATATGAAAAGTTTACATTAGATTGGTTCAATTTAATGATCTGATTGCCAGAGGAACAAAAGAGTTTTTGTGTCTGTTTGTCCTTGCTATCGGTGTCTTGTATTTCTTTTGTGATGGTAAAATAGCAAAATCCTGAGCCAAAGGGTGATTTTTTATTTCTAGAATCTCCTTAGATTTTGTGAGGATGTTTGCCTCAAACAGCTGCCCTAATGGGGTTTGCTTTTTGCCAATGACCTTACCAGCAGCATTTAGGATTCTCTGGAGTTTTAGTTCCATTTCATTCCGCTTTTGTATCTTTTTGGTCGTATGGCCCGAGACACAAGTGTCAGAAATTAAAATGGACGCAGGTTGAATTAGGCCGGGCATCACTGTATTAATGTACCAGTATGTAATTATATACACACATGAATTTTGTTTTTAGAAAATTTTAGCTTTAGCTAGTTGGTATACACAAACATAATAAACTTTGGCAAACAAATTTAAAAAGTATAAGTGAAATATTTAATAATTATAAATGTACTTAGAATGATTTATTCATCATCACAGACAATACAAAAAAAAAATGATCCCACAAAATGTTCCTCTAAGCCTTGGCAGCTATTATGGTACCAAAGTTGTCAATTTTGGCATTGTATCCAAGTTTGCCCACTAGTATCATCATAGAAGTTCTCAAAGCGCTACTACAAGGAGTAACAGCTGGGACTGTTTGCTTTGTTGCCTTTCCTTTCCCTTTTTTTTTTTTTTTGTTGTTTGGTAAACAGCACCACCAACCTTATTCTAAACACGTACAGACATCTTTTTTCTTCCAGTCTCGTTTTGAAAGGCGAAGAAGTTAATAATGTCACTTTTTCTGCAGCTCTTTTTCTGCCCTTTGTGTAGCTACCCAAAATGGTCCGATTATTTCATTTAAAATGGTTTTGGAACTAGACGCACTGGGACCTTCAGAGAATTTGTCTGAATAAGATGATGTTCTTTGTTGTGTAGGAGGATATGCACAGTTAGATGGCTGTATCAGGCTGGTATATTTGATGGTGGTTCAATAGGCTGGTAAATTTGATGGTGGTTCAACAGGCTCGTATATTTGATGGTGGTTCAACAGGCTGGTATATTTGATGGTGGTTC
>JADKLZ010000687.1:30388858-30409086 GCA_021533235.1 Biomphalaria straminea | reverse complement strand
AGGTTCATCTGTTAAACTAGATGGGGCAAAATTTCGGTCTGTAAAAATGTCTGCATCCACTGGCCACAAGCCTGTACAGGAGAACCCCCAACATGGCCTTTTCAATTGTTTCTACCTTTACATAGGCTTTAGAAAATAAGTGACACCACCTCGTAGCTCATAAATATGCGCCCTTTGTGGCAACTCATCCACGAATCAGAAGAGGCATTGTAAGCAGACTTTAAACTTTAAAAAAATGTTCTATCCAAAGGTTGTAGTTAGTGTGCACAGTGGGGTGGAAATGTTAGCAGTTCTATACCATTTTCTCTTGCGAAATTTACAGCTTCCAAAGTTTTGTGGCAGTGTTGGCCATCTTACAAAATTATGTGTCTGTAATTAGGTTTTGGTTTTACAAATTCAGCAAAATGTTTCAGCCAGTTTATAAAGCACTCACTGTCTGTCCAACAACTGGGGGTACACAATCCCTTAGATGCAGGGACACAAAAATTCATCAAGGAATCTACCATTCTTTTCCTTGGAAATATGAATATTGGAGGAATATATGTTCCAGCAGCATTCATGGCACATAGAACTGTAATAGTCTGACCACGCTCTGCACTTGTCACACTGCCGATCTGTCGAGTTCCTTTGCTGCCAATAATTTTGACTGATTCTGTATTGTTCAAATTCCAGTTTCATCAATATTCCAGATTTTGTCTGGAGTAAAATTGTGGCAGTTTAAAAGATTCATATATATAGTAAAGAAAGCATTGACTTGCGGTCTGCTAATTCAAACAAGTCTCAATATAGAGAAAGACTCAGGTTTGCGTATTGACAGTCAAGTAAATCCTTTCTGAAATATTGAATATTAAAATATTTTTAATTAGTATGAATCAAGCAGTGTCATTTCAAATATGAAGCACTAGATAATCCTTTTCCACATATGTCACATTTGAATGGTTTTTCACCAGTATGAACCTGTTGGTGTTTTTTCAAATTACAAGGTTGAGAAAATCCTATATGACAGATTGGACATTTAAATGGTTTTTCACCAGTATGAATCAATAGGTGTTGTTTCAAATTACAAGACTGGTAAAATGCTATATGACAGTTCAGACATTTAAATGGTTTTTCACCAGTATGAATCAGCTGCATGGTGTTGTTTCAAATTACCAAGAGTAGAAAATCCTTTCTGACATATTGAACATTTAAATGGTTTTTCACCTGTATGAACCAACTCATGTCGCTTAAATTCAAATAAGAAAAACAAGAAAATGATTTTTGGCATACATGGCATGTTAAAAGTTTTTCACCTGTATGAAAAAAATAATGTTGTTTCAAAGATGCAGAATGAATAAATGATTTTTCACATAAATGACATTTAAATGGTTTTTCACCAGTATGAATCAAGTCATGTTTTTTAAATGTTTTAAAGTAAGAAAATCCTTTTTGACAAATTTGACATGTGAAAGGTTTATCTATCTGATGATTATCAGTGCAAGAAGAATTCTTGATAGTATCTAAAACACTCTCATTCGATAAGCTTGGTTCCATTTGATCATGCATACCCTTAGGAAATACATTTGTTGAAGTCATTTCTTTTTCTTGCTTCATGATTTGAATCTATATGGGAAACAAAAAATTCTTAATAATAAAACAAAATTTGAATATGCATAATTTAATTAAACATTAAAGTAAAAAGTAGTAAAGTTCCCCTTTCAGACTTTGCGGTCTATAGGGCAGATGATGTAAAGGTCATCTGTTTCTGTGGCTTACAGATACCGAGGGTTTCATTTGGTCAGCACAACAATCAACTGCCTTTACTTTTCTCCAACTAATGTCTGTACCATTAGCACTGGATGGACTCAGAAGCGCCCTAAGATCCTGAAATTGAATATCCCATACTTCACCAGGATTCAAACTCCGGACCCCAGTTCATAAACAAAGCGCTTTGCCGCTCGGCTACCGCACCTTCAATTTAACATTACAATAGTTTTAAAAACTATATGGAGAGCTGCATGATTTGGAAACCACTGTCTTGTGCTCGTATATTGGTCTAATCATCTGAATGCTCTAACATAATAATGAGAACGATGAAGAAGAAAGAAGTTGTTTCTTCAAATTTGAAGATTATTACATCCTAGCCCAAAGTTCTCCAGGACATGGGGGATAGCAGTGGGCATGGGTCAAACCCATGATCATCAAGCCCATTGATCAACAGTCCAGAGCACATTCCACATAAGCAAGCAAAATATCTGATGAAAGCAGAAGTAAATTAGTTGAAATATATTTTAAAACCATTTGACATTCTGTAATTTAACTTGTATTTTCATACATTTCTACAGATACAGATCTTTATTGTGTAAAATCAAGTTTATTTTGACAGTAGAAGAAGACATTTTATTAATTTTTTTGTGTAATAAAAGTTAAGTAATAACCCTACAAGGATAACTAGAGCAAGCTGTTTATAGCTACAACCCAACAAATGAACCCTAAATCTAGATGTCTATATAAATATTTAAACAAGTTTGCCCGCTTGCCAAATGGACAACATTGTTCGTTCAAACAGCTGACAATGTCAAAATCACTGGTTCAATACTTGATTTGAACCAAACATTTTTAAAATATTTTTTTATTTTCATTATATATTAAGGTATTGTCTTCTTTAAAAAAAGTAATTTGATTTTTTCTTCTTTCTGATGACCATGGCCAGATTTATTTGTCATGTTTTGATGTTTTTGAAATTTGTAAAAAAGTATTAAAAAAATTAATGTGATTTTTTTTGTTTCATTGTTATGATTTTATTGTTTGGTACCATATGCTTCAGATTTTAAGGTATGTGTCTTTTATGTGGAAGCCCCATAGATACCTAACTGAGAAAGGTTAAGTTCTATTCCTGATGAAGACTAGGAATATTAAGTTTGAAATACCTATAGGCAACACACAAAACATCTCCCAAATATGACTAAGACTATTGCCTCTTCCAAAAAATCCACAAAAGAGTTAACCAGAGCATAATTGAAGCATGGAGACATGCCACACAGAATTAATAGTAATCTTGTTCAGTAAAAAAGAGAGTAGCAACTAAAATCCTTTTAGGCTAACTTTTATAGATGACTTCCTATAAATATTATTGTTATAAATTAAGGTGAATTTATTTATATAAAAGGGCTGCCCTTTCAGACACATTGATCTATAGGGCAGATGATGAAAAGGTAATTAGTTTCTGTTACCCATGGTTAACAAGGATGTCATATGGCCAGCACAACAATCAAACGTCTCTGCTTTTCCCCTAATTGTGTCAGGTATGCATTGTAGCTGGGTGGAATCAGAGGCGCCCTAAAGATCCTGAAATTAAAAATCCTGGCCTTCACCAGGATTCAAACCCAGGACCACTTGGTTTGGAAGCCAAGTGCTTTACCAGTCAGCCACCATGCCTCCTTATTTCATTATATACAGCTATCCAAAGCCAAAAAGATTCTAGTGGTTTTAAAACTAAGAAATCTCTTTTCTAAAATTTACCTCACTTGAAGGAAGTTCTGGGACAGGAATATACCCAGTTAGTTTTAAGTTTGGCAAAATGATAGGCACAGGATAAAAGTTTCTGTCCGCCTTCTTTGACATAGTCAGTAGTCCTGATGCTAAGGACAATGGTTCATTACTTTCAGTAGTACAAGAGATTTTGATCTCCTGCATTGGAACATTTGCCTGTAAGACAAAGAAATTTAATTCACAAATTACCAAATTTGTTAAAAATATTTATGTTGTCCACAGAAATGTAAATATGAATCAAATTTCAATATTAAATAATTAGGACAACATTCTAGTGTGCCACTTATTTCACAAAGTGAACCCTGAAACTATACTGGTCAACTTTTAAAAACAACAAAGGTAACAATAAGATAATATGATTTGAAAAAACAAAAAGGTTTACACTCAATAAAGAAGCTGTATACCTCATCATTAAATTAGCACTATTTTATGGCACAAAATTAGTTCATAAATAACTTCTAACACTAAGAGCTTATAAAATTATTTTTTTCATATAGAATTAGCTGATAAATAGAAAAAAAAAAACTTCACAGAAAAATGTATGGTGTCACTAGATGGTTTGATAGAGTTAGCTGTTTTTTTACTACTGATATCACTCTTTAAAAATAGGGTTTATATTTCAACCATTACTCCTTAGTAATCTTAGTTCAAATATTTCTATGCACATTCTTAGATAAGAGTTTGAAATATTGGTATATTAATCAAAAATGTCAACATAGATTTAAGCTTGTCATTCATATTCATATTTCTACCCAAAATATATTCCTTCACCTATGACTACCCTTAAGTCTGTTGAACCGTTGACCATATTGATCTTTCTCCATTCATCTAAGTCTTTTGCCTTAGATAGAATTTATTTACATACGTTATAATATGATTAGAAATTTGGTGGGAAAAGTTATTTGTTTCATAAAAAGGGAAAAGTTTTGACTTAGAGACAATGATTGTTAGGTACTCAATTATTAGTTGTAATTATTTAGCGACGCACCATAAAAAGACGCATAGTGAACGGGACTAGTGACGTTTGGGATAGGTTGGGTTAGAGACTAAGAAATCAGTTAGTGCTAGAATCTCTAGGGAATAGACATGGTTGATTAGTAATACTGAGACTTTGACTGTGGTCTATAATGGGTATTAAAATATTATTTAAAGTGTTTACCAGCATTCATCACTTCTGTTCACTAGTTAAATCGATGTGTCTTGTTCTTGAATGTGTTGGATAATTAACTGCATTGAATATGCCTGAACACTAAAACTCAAATGCCTGCTGAGTAATTGAAGTTGACAGCCTGAACCAAGCATCATCACATGATCCAAAAAAATTAAAAAAACAAGGCTTTTAGGAAGAATAGTGAAATGTAAACAGAAAACTTTTGATAGCTTTAGATCGAGGCAGTTTTTATGGACGACATTTGACAGTTCCTTTCATTATCTTACTTGACATTAGCTATCAGTGTTGACTAACTTATATTGTTATCTTTTCATCTCTGTTATTTGATTACATTATTTGAGTGATATCTCCATTTGACTTATCTGCATAAGACTGTGCCAAAGTGCCTGACTAATAATTTAACAAGCCTGTACATCCTTTTATGTTATTTTCCCATCACTTTCTCTATAATGATCTGCCTCTTCTTATTTTTCTTATTTATCCCACCGCTGCCACCATGTTACATTATCAATTAAGATTTACTGTCATGAACAAGAAGATGAAAAACTAAGAAAAGTCTGTACTACACACTAATAACATACTTGAGAAAAAAGAGAACATGCGAACACACTAAACAGTTTAACAAGTGAGACAAAAAAACAAACAAAACAAACACACAATATACATAAACATAAATACACATAAAAATGTAACAACCTTGTGATATAATATGGCAATTTAAATAGTAGTTTTTACAGTAGTTAGCAGGTCAGTGTCCAAGAATTGCAAGTATACCAGACTATGGCAATGACCAGGTAGTGCATCAGTCTGATTTTAGTTTCCAGATTGTTTTGAGTTTTGCAAGGTCTGCTGTGGGCTGTGCAATTCTGATAAGTAGTTCAGGTGGTTTGTTGGAATACATCTTGGGACTCTTCCACGTACCTTAGCAGGTGGCCTTTCGCCCAGTAGTGCCAAATGTTATCACCACCCCCTCACATTGTTTAATCACCAACCTGTAGAAGTTTTCCAAAGCATGGCCCTAGCAGTCACATGTGAGACACCAATGAGGCCATCAGCCAAAGGCAAAGGTGCAGAATGCCGGACCATCAAAGGTACTATACCTTTCTAGTGCCCCCATATTCATGCAAACTCCAGCCTATGTTTAGTATTTTTAAAGTGCTAATTGACTTATGCAGGTTTGTATTACTCTTTAGATAAATGTCATCCACTTAGGAACAGAGGTGGCTATGAACAACTGATAGTTGTATTTTTCATATCAGTTTAATTCTCTTTCCTAGACTGGCTACTGACCAAGACTATATAGCCCAGTGTGCACCTCAAATGCAAAAAGAATTTGAAATGTACTTTAATAATTGTTTTCTTATGCTGATTAAATAGAAGACCAACTCTTGGATTTCAAATAGTCTTTTTACAATAGCATTGGAACAATGAATTCCCTTAAATTATTATTAAAAATGTACCAGTATCATTTTTATTGCTTTCTAGCTTTGTAAATTTACAATAAAATACAAATGAAGCATGGGATTAAAGATAGCATGATGAATGATCACTGCAATATCTCTCTGTAAGTTGTAGGCCTACACATTTTACTCTAGATTTCTGTTTAAATTTTTTCTCATTGTGCGTCATTTTAGATCTCATATTATTATGAAAAAAATTAACTATTTATTTAATGTAGTACCTACTTTATATACTAAATGAAATACCTGATGTCCAGGGATCACATTATAAGTTTGACCATGGCAGTAGTTTTCAAATGGCTGCATGGAAGAAGATACTTCATCTCCTTCAGTCTTTTCAATTTTTACATGTGACAATTTCATGTCTTGTAGTTCACATGGCTGTGTTATCAAACAAATTTCATTTTCATTAAGACTTTCTTCCTTCTCATGTTTTATTAAAATGCCCAGCTCAAGAATGGGGTCATGATCCATTATATTATTTTTTTTTTATATCAGCCATCATGAGTGATACTTGATGTCTTCTTCTTCAGATGACTGTGTTAACAAATTGGGTACTTCACATACTGTCTTGATTTATATAAAATTCAATTAATTTTTCTGTAAATACAAATAAATTTAAGTGCTATAAATTTTTTTTTTCATGTGGGGATAGAGGATAAATTATTACTTTTCTTTTATTCTAACATTTATTATAAATTTATTAGATCTAGATCTAGTAGTAGTACTTAAAAATAAGGCAATCCATCAATGACCGAGCAGCAGCACCTTTTTTTTTTTAAAAAAAAAAAAAAAAAAAAAGCTTTGCATACAATACATATAGATCTATATAGTCAGTGTATATAGATCTAGTATATAAAATAGCTCAATTTTACGTCCGTGCCCTTTTAATAAACTTTTATTAACCTTCAATCTATGTCTATGCTCCTCTTCTTGCTTGACTTGTGGAAATTCCGTCATCGTTTTAAATAAACTTGTTAGCCTACTCATGGCAGTCATGCCCTACTTGTCAACAACATACAGCCATGACCTTGCAGTGCAAAATATGACTAGGGTTCTCAACCTGTGGATGGCGACCCCCTTGGGGATCGAGTAACGATTTGCCAGGGGTCGCCTAGAAGGGCTAGAACAGGGGTCGGCAACCTGCGGCTGCAAGCCACTTATGCGGCTCTTTAATTGTGTGTTAAGCTGCGGCTCTTTAGTTCCTTGCGGAAATATAAATTATTTTATTGATTAAAAAACCTTTAAAAATTTTCCTGATTCGATTCTATCTCTCAGCCTCGATCATGTGCTCGCTTTTCAGCTCACTCCTCTCCATGTCTTGAAATGTAACATATTTGCAGGTGAAAGATACTCGATTTTCTTCTGCCTTATCACTTGATAAAGATGAGTCTTACGATATAAAAGGCACGGATCAATACTTTTTGTAAAGTATACATCTTCCAAAGTTTCAAAAGAAGAACTTCTATGATTGCTACCGCTCTCGCGACAAAGCTAATTTCGTGCGAACTACATTGAAGACAGTAATATCGGTTATAAATAAATCGTTTCAATTGCAACTGATGGAGCCAAAGTTATGACAGGAAAAAATATAGAGACAACTACGATTCTTGGGCGCAAAATTAAACCATGAAATTTTTACTTTTCAATGCAAATAATATAGGCCTACCAAAAAAGCGCCAAACATCCAAACATCTAAAGAGAAATTGTTGAGGTCTTTTATTTGGTTTTAACAGAATCTTGATAAAGGCACTCTACCATTGTCAGTTTTAAGAATTCTTAACGAAATTTTCGGAACAATACATTTTATGGCTCTTTAGAAACCTTGAAATTTTGTAAATTGTAATTTTTGGCTCTTTCGACTAAAAAGGTTGCCGATCCCTGGTCTAGAAGACCATTTTAAATATGAATTTTAATACTGCATATGCTACGTCCATAGACATAATTATGATAATATATGTCTATGGCTACGTCATGCTTTTTTTAAAAAATAGTCACATAAGTTTGCAACACAAAAATTGGGAATACGAAAAAAGTTAAAACGTAATAGGCTTATTATATAGCTCCCCTTTCAAACATTGTGATCTAGATCTACATGCCATATGATCTATATAAAGGTCGTCTGTTTCTGTGGCCCACTGTTAAAAAGGGTGTCATGTGGCTAGCTGCACGACAAACCGCCTTTACTTTCCCAAATATAGGCCTATATATGTCAGGTACCCATTAGAGCTGGGTATAGAACCTCGGTTCGGAAGACATGGGTAATGGGTACCTGACATATATAGGCCTAGTTGGGAAAGTAA
This sequence comes from Biomphalaria straminea, assembly GCA_021533235.1. NCBI lineage: Eukaryota > Metazoa > Mollusca > Gastropoda > Planorbidae > Biomphalaria > Biomphalaria straminea. The sequence goes on along the minus strand of JADKLZ010000687.1, from coordinate 30,400,621 downwards.
AGGCGGTTTGTCGTGCAGCTATAGCCACATCATTCATCATTCATTGGCCTCCTTCAGTCGTAGAACGACTATGGTTCATCTCGCACACTTCCTCGTGTGGCTGTGGAGCCCTATTTTGGAGAGACACTCCCGTCCACAAGTATTGCAGGTAAAGGTGGTCTTCGCTACAGTGGTAGAGGAGTTGGCCAGTTTCCGCGTTGTCCGCTTTTCTTCCAGAGCTGAGGCCCATGCTCTTTCGCTGTCCATAGCCTTCTTGGTCACTGTCTCTCTCCATCTGGTGCGGTCTAGAGCTATGTCTTCCCACTGGTCAGTACTGATGTTCACTGATTTGAGGTCGCGTTTTATAACATCTATGTAACGGAGGTGGGGGCGACCAGTTTTTCTTGAGCCAGACGCAAGTTGTCCGTAGAGGATGACTTTCGGTATGTCCTCCATCCGGCGAACATGAGCCAGCGCAGGCGGCGTTGTCTGAGGGCTGTAAAGATGCTGGGAATACCTGTTCGTGCAAGGATCTCAGTATTGCACACTTTTTCTTTCCATGTGATTTTTAAGATCCTGCGAAGGCATCGCAAATGGAACGAGTTCAGTCTTCGCTCTTGCTTTGCGTAGGTGGTCCATGATTCACTGCCATACAGCAGCGTGCTCATAACGCAAGCCTTGTAGACTTCCATTTTGGTCGCTGTAGTTAGCTTCTGGTTTTCCCAAACTCTTGACCTGAGTCTAGCGAAGGTCGATGCAGCCTTCCCTATACGTTTTTTTTATCTCCTCATCTAGAGAAAGGTCGTCTTGAATTGTGGATCCCAGATAGCAGAATTCGTTCACGGCATCCAGCTTGTTATCGTCTATGAGAATGGAGGGTGGTGCTGTAGCAGGAAATGGGAGATGAACCATAGTCGTTCTACGACTGAAGGAGGCCAATGAATGATGAATGATGTGGCTAGCTGCACGACAAACCGCCTTTACTTTCCCAACTAGGCCTATATATGTCAGGTACCCATTAGAGCTGGGTATAGAACCTCGGTTCGGAAGACATATATATATATATATATATATATATATATATATATATATAAGTAGGGGTCTTTCGTAAATGATGTCACGATCTAGGGGTGAGGGGGGTTGAGAAAATGTGACACTTTAAATTGTGACAAGGGGACGGGGGGTAGCTATTTGTTACGCCACAAATTTAAATTCAGACAAAAAAAAACACAAATAAAATATTTAAAAAAAAAGACAACAAAGTCCTTGTAGTTTTGGGAAACGTAGGTGAGGAGAGTGTAGAATGGATAGATGAAGATCTCATTGAAAACTATTTAATTTTCCAGTCAGCTCCTCAAGAAGAAGAACAAATCTTCCTGTGTATACTATCGATGAGCACATGAAACCTCTTTGGGAAAAAATTGATCAGAAATAAATAATTTAAAATTATTATTTTTTTATTTTGTGACGTGACGCACGCGTGTGTGTGTGTGTGTGTGGGGGGGGGGGGGTCATGCCAAAAAGGTCATTTTTTGCGTGACGTCATTTACGAACGACCCCTAATACAATTAATACTCCATAGCATAATTAAAGTTGGCAATTATAAAGGGGAGGCAACTATTACAAACTATAAAGGCGCCTTCCTTTTTTTTAAACTTTTACTTTGTAAACAAATAGATCTAGTTTCATCGTTAATGTTTCATGTTAATCATTTTTAATGCCATCCTTTTATGCTAATTATTTAGATATCTAGATCAAGATTTATGTTGATTAGATCGAATATTAAGGTAAATTTATCTAGATTATAGATCTAGTAGAAATGTATGACTTATAATTATCATGACTGTAAACTGTAACATTTATTATAAAATTTATTTTAAGTAACATGTTAGTTGTTACATAATAATTAATAATTAATTAATAGTAATAATAGATCTAGTAATAGTATACTATTAGTTATTAGACTAGTCATTAGATCTCTCTCAATTCAATATGACACTACACTACTAGCGCGTCAGTGCCACACCGCTAGTGTTTTACGTATTAAACGAGTTCCTAATAGCCTAATAGTACTATTAGTTGAGTAATAGATATCTATAGATCTATGTCTTCCCTCTTAAACACTAGTTTGTTATTTTTGTACTACAAATATTCTACATGGTGTCAGAAGTAAACTTAAAAAGCTGTCCAGACAAAGGTTTTTAGTAATCTAATAATGGCTTCTTTTTATTTTGAGCAACCAATCTTGAATTGGAATGCTAAAGATCTGTATCAAGAGTTTTTCAGATTCCAACAGCAGGTTCAGTGAGCTTTTGTTTCAAAGAACCGTTAGCTGGTGCCGATAGTAAATAGTAAACAAAAAGCCATATGGCATGATATGGCTGGGAATTTGGATAGGCCAACAAGGCCGTGAAGTTAACAAAACTCTTTAAATATTACTCATAGTGAAGAGGGAGATCTGCAATTGCTATTAAAGAAAATAGAAGACTACATAAGGCCAAGACAAAATAAAAGTGTGTCTAGATTTAGAGCACATCAGAGAAACCAGGTAGAACTTAGAAGGAGAAAGTTTTGATAACTTTGTGAAAGACCTAAAGTTAAAGCTTCTCATTATGGACTGTGAGTATGACAACCCAGATGATATGCTTATTGATTTGATCATTAGTGGAGTCATACACGAAAAGGTACAATTAAGACTACTTGATCAGGGACAGAAGTTGACCCTTAGCAAGCCTATAGAAATAGGACAACAATATGAGATGTTGCAAAGCCAAGTGAAAATGTTTAGGGGCCAAGGAGTTCTAGCAATCAAGAGACAGTCACACAATGTACTCAAACAAACAGAAGTCTAAAGACAACTTAGAAAAGTTATGTAGTAAGTTCGGCAAGAACCATGAAAAAGGAAAATGTCCAGCAATAGGAACAACATGCAATTTCTGCAAGAAGAAAAACCACTGGTATCAAATGTGCAGAAAAAGACGCAATGTTAATCTAGTAGAAGATGACAGCCACAGTGATGAAAATATTGTACCTATTAGCACTGCCAGTAGCCAGTCTAAGAAGGGTAAAGTTAAAAATATAAATGTCGTTGAAGACAAGTGGACTGTAAAACTAGTCGTGCATTGCAAGACATTTATTTTCCGCATCGACACTGGAGCCAGGTGTAACATTCTTGTCAAGTCAGAGTTTGAAAAGCTCAAAGACAAAGTAAAACTTGCTTGCTCAGCAAAGTCACTCTTACACTAATCATGTTATTAAGACTTTAGGAGCAGTGGTGCTACCTTTGAAGAATAATACACATGGGGTGAAAGCAAGGTTTGAGGTTGTAGACCTTAGTTAAGAGAACATTTTGAGTGGTGACACTGCAGAATGTTTAGGACTACTACAATGAACTGATACACAGACATGTGAATTTACATCTGATTCAGTGCATATGATCTCTGTAAGTGATTCAAACTACAGTGAAATTCAAGACTGTACAAGCAAGGAACTTTCAATGCTTCAGGAAGTAATAATGACTGGTTGGCCAGACACAAGAAGCGAGACTCCAATTGAAGTCAGGCCATATTGGGATTCGAGAGACCAGTTATCAACTTCAGATGGTATCATATACAAAGGTCTGAGAATTGTCATGCCTCCAAGCTTACGTAAATACATGCTAAATCTGATTCACAAGACTCACTTAGGAATAGTGAAGTGTAAGCAGCGAAGTCATGTATTGGCCAGGCATGAATGCAGACATTGAAGTAACAGTTAGGGATTTTAGCAGGTGTGCTGAACATCAGAATCAAAATGTGTCAGAACCGCTAATGCCTACAAAGACACCAGACCTTCCATACAGCATGGTTGGGTGTGATCTATTTAACTTTGAGGGGGAAAAGTATGTGCTTCTAGTTGTCTACTTCTCAAAGTTTATTGATGTCAAAGAATTGTCACAGGAAACTACATCAGATATCATCGATATGAAGAGTATATTTGCATGCCATGGGATATCTAGAAGACTAAGGTCAGACAGCAGGCCACAGTTCGCTTCTAGAGAATTCCTGAATTTCTGTAAGTCATACGGAATAGAGCATGAAATGTCGAGTCTTCATTTTCAGAGTTCAAATGGCGAAGCTGAAAGAGCTATTCAGACAGTGAAGAAACTGTGGAAGAAAAGCGAAGATAAATTTCTGTCGCTATTAGACTACAGAACTACTCCACTGACTAATATTAATTTGTCGCCAGCACAATTACTCATGGGACGCCGACCCAGAAATCTGTTACCTTCGAGCGAGGAAATACTCACACCTAAGACACCAGATCTTAAGGTGGTGAAGAAACACTTTCACTCAGAGAAACAGTCTCAGAAACATTATTATGACAAGAGGAAAGGTGTTAAGAGTCATAATCCACTACAAGACGGAACGGCAGTCAGAATGCAACTTAGTTCAAAGTGGAAACCAGGAACAATAGTTTCGAAGCATTCTAAGCCTAGATCATACAATGTCAAAAGTGGAAATCAGGTCTACATAAGAAACAGAAAACATATCCGAAAGTCTTCTGAGAAAGCAAATAGATTTGACAATAATTATGACTTTCCAGATGACATGTCAGAACAACTGGAGCCACAACATCTAGAGAGTCCAAGATTACAAACTACGCTAGATATGGAGCCGCCACTACACACTGCTTCTTCTAACACCTCTAGACCTCATGAACCTTACGTGACACGCTCAGGCAGAGTAGTTAACAAACCCAAGAGACTTGATTTGTGAATTGACTTTTTAATTGACTAGTTTTATTTGTTAGTTATTCTGATAAATAGATTTTCTAAATTAAAGAAGAGAGATGTAACATAATAGTATTATCTGTACATTTGCACACTAGCGCGTCAGTGCCACACCGCTAGTGTTTTAGGTATAAACGAGTTCCTAATATGTCTTCCCTCTTAAACACTAGTTTGTTATTTGTGTACTACAAATATTCTACAATGACTATGTGACGTCTATAACTATAATTAAAACTAGTATTAGTAAATTATTAGTATTAGTATTACTAGTATAGTATTAGTATTAGTACCATCATCATGAATTAATTATTAATATTTAATCAATTCATTTAGTAACAGTAAATGATAAATGATTTAATTAGTTGGGATGTACTCATGTACTACAGTACTAGAGTAATCTAGATCTAGTAATACTAGTACTAGTATTAGTAAGTATTACTCTACTTTGTCTCTACTAGTCTACTGAACTAGTTGTCTAGGACTAGTTAGACTTACTAAGTCGTCTAAGTGACTTATTAGAGTAGAGACTAGTTACCACTAGTTACTTACTAGATCTATCTCATATCTGCTATCTAGTAGTGTAGAGAGCCTAGGACTGTCACTGTAGTGTATGACTACTCTAGTCTCTAGAGGAGAGTTGAGACTTTAGACTTATTAATTATAATTATTTTGAATAATATTGATGTCAAATATTGTGACATACTAGATTACATCTCTCTAGAATCTAGATTTAGTCAGCGTTGACTAGATTATTCTAGATCTAAATCTATATCGCTAAGAATCTATATTAGTCACAATTGACACAATGTAATCAGTTGAATTTAATGATTGATGATGATCATTTTTGTTTTTATGATTTTACTAGTCATTAAAAAATATTTGAATCATAATTTTAAATTTATGATGATCACTAATAGATCTAGTACATGTTCATTATCATAAAATAAATTATATTAAATTAATGTTAAAACTATGACCTGATCTAGTAATAGTAAAATACTTTTAAATAGTAATATTAGTCACTACTTACTAGATTTAGTAACTAGAGTAGATGGTCGTCTAAATCATAATCATACTTCATACTAAATGCACAGAATGTGCAAAGCGTTCTGTTAAAAAAAAGTTTGGGAAACAATCAGTTGAATGAGTGTTGTTATTTTAATTTAATAATCATTTTTTTTCATCGCAGTCACAGTATTATATAAAAAAAACTTTCTGACTTGAGGTCATTCATTTCAAGATCGCTCCCTTATAGTCATAGTCATAGTATATTAAATGGAATGTCAATTGCCATAACGTCCTACAGGCTTGCTGCAGATGAAAGCAACATATAGGCTTACTTGCATTAAAATAAAAAATATAATTTACTCATCTTAACATGGAACAGTCTTTTTTATTTTCTATAGATTGACGGCTATGATTAATTTGGCATCATTAGGAGATGAGGCCAAGATTTGGGATATACCAACCTTTTCCCTGCTGGAACAATTCAACTCACATGATGGACCTATCAGCGACTTAACCTGGAGCCATGATGGTATTATTTTTTTTTAGCAAAGCTTTTTTTCAACTCACTCTGTCTGCCTGGTAAAGCGTTTCTACATGCTTTATCTCCAACACTCAATTTCGGATCAAGCGGCGTGGTAGTTGAGTGGTTAAGCGTTTGGCTTTTGAACCTTGAGTCCATGGCTCGAATCTTGGTGAAGACTGGGATTTTGAATTTCAGGATTTTAGGGTGCCCCTGAGGCCATCGAAATCAAATGGGTACCTGACATCTTCTGCCCCATTCTGAAAGGGAAACTTTATTACTTAGTCATCTTGGATCAAGCTAAAATTTCGCAAAATTATTTCTTTTACATGCCAACACAATAACCAATATATATATATATAAAATAATTAATTAGTTATTGTTGGTTACTATTTGTAATTTATTATTTTGTTTGGTATCTTGAACATAGGAAAGAAATTGTACTTATTAGCTGAATTAGTCCCTTTTAAAGGTTGCCATTCTAAATTGAAACAAACATTATATAACTATACTATCATAAGTACCTCACTAGCAGAGTGGTTAGTATGTCTGCCCGAGGAGGCATGAGCCATGAGTTCTATTTCAGGTCTTTTCTTTTTTTTTGTTTTTGTTTTTGTTTTTTTTATAATTGCTTTTAAAAACTAATTACAGTAGAATCCCCCACCCCCTCTCCTTTTTTTTCCTAACTGATCCAGAAGAAATATAGGATCATAGCATATTGAGAAATTTATAAGCATGCTAATAGTGCTAAACAAAAACAATTAGTAAAAAATATCATTAATTGTACAGATTTATTGTTGTTGGTCTTGATCTATTAAAAATTATTATTATAGCTTTTATATAGCGCTACTTTCATGCTTATAGCATGCTCAGAGCGCTTTGGTCCAATCTCATTTGTGGACCGTGGGGGGGAGGGGGTATCTAGGAATTGGTTTCCCATGCTGCCTTTGGGCGCTCAGTAAACACAACTCTGCCCGAGTCGGGTGTCGAACTCGAGCCCCCTTCTAGGTAGCCAAGCAAGCCAAGCTCAAGCCGCACTTAGCCTCTCGACCACGCTTCCCACCATGATTACATGACTGATCCAAACTAATTGATACAATGACTGATCCAAACTAATTGATACAATTACACTAAGTATAAGCCTTTTTTTTTAATACTGTTTTTCTTGTTGATATTGATTTCTGCTATTGTGGTGTGGGAGGCTAAATACCAAAAAGAAACACCGAACATGTGCATGTACAATGGACTTGACTTGCATTACCTCTATTTAAGCATAACTAGTAAATGTTCAAGTAGGATACCTCTCATTAGTCCTTTTTACATGAATGATTTTTTTTAGCCATTAGCAAACAATGTGATGTGTGACTTAAATGGCATAAATCACAAGGCTACTATCAATAAGGGGGATCAGGGTCAAGTTCCAAACCTGACATGAGCTGAGTTGTGTTTCATCATCTCTGGGGCATACGCTACCAACCAGCTTCCTTCAAGCGTCTTGGTTTCTGAGCGACTGTCTCCAACTGAGCATGAAATATAAGCTGTATTTACACTTTTAGCTTTTCTTAAAAAAAAGTAGTTTTTTGTTATAAAGTAATAAGACTGAAGAGCTATATTTTATCAGTTAATTTTATTTTTCTCATGTCTGTATTATATTGTATCTTTTGAAAATCTTGTACTAAGGAAATTTTATGGCAACGTGTTGTACCACTGACAAGAAAGTTCAGATCAGGTCTACAAAAGCTTCATATTCTGTTGTGACGGATAATTTCACTTTGCCTGTAAGTTTAATTAGTGTATTTAAGATTACTTGAGCTATACATTTCATTCTAAGCAATCATTTTATGATTTATCTTACTTTAAGTGATGACTTTTTCAATAACTATATTAAATTAGTATTTTTATAATTTAAATTATTTTAAATTTGTATCATCCTTTTTTATGATCTGTCTTTGAAAAATAGAATATATATATAATAAAATTCAAATTTTTTAAAAATCTTTTTTTTCAGGCAGGGAGTCTTTGTCTGGATTTCAATTCTACATCAAGATTTTTGCTCTGTGGATGCGATGATGGGTCATTTCATATTTGGGATCGCAAAACACAAACTATTAAAAAATCGTCTTCAGTAAGTATTCTAACTTTCTTATAATATGTTATTTTATAAATGTTATTTTTAAAGTGCTTTTATAAACTATATATAAGTGAAGTAAAGTGTCCTTTTCAGATTTTTTGGTCTATAGGGCATAAGGGTCCATAAGATGTTAAGGTCATCTGTTTCTGTGGCCTACAATTAACAAGAGTGTCATGTGGCCAGCACAACAACCAACTGCCTTTACTTTTTTCTAACTAATGAAATTAAAAATCCCAGGATCTGGATCCTGGTTCTGAAGCCAAGTGCTTTACCGTTCTGCCACTCTATCAATTTGAATTTATTTCAGAGCTACTTGTGAAGCTACTCTTATAAGTTAAGACCTTTAAAAACCTGAAATAGTAGTGAATGGAATACATTGAACTTTTTTCTATGGTCATCTGTATTTTTCACTATCTATATTACAATTAATGAATTATTACAGAATCAGAAAAGCTCCATCACTGCTACTCGTTGGAACTGGAATGACTCTTACCTGGCACTTGGATTAGAAACAGGAAAAATAATTCTGTATAATGTTGTGACTAGTCAAGCCAACAGCCCGATGAATGCATCTTCTAGTCAGGTAGTATTAAGGGCAGACCTTCGAGTGAAAAATGTTTTAAGCATAAAAGAACAAAAAAAATATATATATATTATTTTTCTCTTCTATTATACAATCATTTTGTTAAAATTAAAATTATATAAAGTTGAAAAAGCAAGCTGTCGAGAAAGCAACATAACAATAATTATAATTAATACAGTAATATGCAATATAATTATTTAAGCTCATTGTAAATAAAAAAAACAAACATTTTTCCTTTCAGGCTATTCGTCAAATGAAATATAATCCATACCGCAAATCCTCTTTGGTTGCTGTCTCTGATGAAGGCATAGTCAGCTTTTGGGACACAAATGCACGTCGACTACTTCACTCATTCACAAACACACACCAGGCCCCAGCTAAAGATCTGGCTTTTTCACCAATCAATGACTATCTGATGGTCAGCGTTGGCTTGGACAAGCGAGCTGTATTTTATGATGTTCAGAATAAATCGTTAGTAGTATTTTTTTTCTATTATTAGCTTACACCTTGTTAATTGTAGAAGGAAAAAGGGCGAAGTCTGGAAATGTATAACGCTCTACATTGTTATTTTTCATGTTGTATTTTTTCATTATAGTTGCTTTTTTATTTTTACTGAGGTGAATATCTTCTACAGTTCAGTGAAAACTATTCTAGCTGACCAGCCTTTGACATCCGTTGATATGATGCCAGATGGAGCCACTGTTGTTGTTGGAACAAGCAGGGGAAACATTTTTGTGTATGACATGCGACAATCTGCCACACCTGTCTTCACTTTAGCTGCACACAAATCTTCTGTGAAAAGACTGAGTTTTGTTAAAAGGGTACAGATATAGTTTTATTTTTCTGAACTTTTATATTACAATTATTTTGTTTTGAATCATTTATAATACCTTTTCATCAATCTTATTGATTATTGAGATAAAATTTCACACATAATCTTATGCCGTGTTATAAAAAAAATATTTATGTATCGTGTAGTTATGTTACAGATAAAACAGCAATTAAAGTGATTGACTCGATCAAATAGCTAATTTCTATCATACTTGTTTAGGTTAGAAATGTTTTCCCATAAAATAAATGGAAATAAAAACAATTCCCAATAGAATTTTTTTTTTTAAAGTAAAAAATTAGCAAATTCTTTTAATTACTTATGAGCCAGAAATTTCCATTTCAAATTTTCACTTATTGTAAGTTTAGATAATTCACATTCAAACTTAATCTAAAACTATATAAATTATTTTGTATCTTACTACGTATTATCTTTCCATACTTATGACTTTGTACTAATTTATTGGGCACATTTGATCATAACTTTAGAAGAATGGTAATTTTTTATATCTGTTATTTTTTTTTTTTAACTAGGAAGACATAAAAAATGATTCCTCTAACCAGCGCAGGCAACTTCCATCAACACCTTTGCTTTCATCAACAGAGGAAACACATCATATTTCAGGTGAGTTATCTGCCTTGTAATCTTTTCTGATGCACTTAGCAAAGACTGAGCTTTGTTATATTTGTACACAGCACTTAGTTCTAGTACAGTAAGGCTAACCTAGTATTCTATGCAAAGCTTAGATTGTCAATTTTCTACATTGACATGTTTGCAGACATTTTTAACATTTTGATTAGATTGTGAATGTTGTTTGTTTTTTTTCTCAGGAAATGTACAGCAATCATTAGGCTTGGATATATTTTCCCCTATGAGAGAAGGTGAGTTTACATATTGCTGTAAATTGGAAATTAAATATTTTAATTAAATATATCAATCTCTTAATAGTAGTGGTGCAGTCTGTTTTTAAAATGTACTAATTTTGTTCTAACCTTGTTACTCAGCAAGTGTATATGTAATCTATATAAAAGATGTTTGTATGTAATGATAATAAGTCTTTACTGTAAGGAAGTGTATTTCACATTGCTAGGAAGTTCCAGTTTTAATTTACACATCTAGTCATTTCCAATACAATCTTTGTCTGCCAATGGTCAGCTCATATTCTCTTTTCAAAGTTGAGGCCTGTCAATAGTATATTTTCTTATGGTCTCAAATGTGTATTTGCAGCCTTTGTAAGAGATCTCCAGTGGCTTGTTAGGGGGCTGCCTGTTTTCAGGTGATCTTTTCTATGTCAATTAAAGCTATTCAGTGCCTGCACTGATCTTGCTTTCAGGGGGCATCTCTGTTATGCCAACCACCTTTCAGTTCTAAAAAAAAAGACTTTTGCATAGGGTTGTTCTTTGTACTAATGTCATGTTTATCTTCATTCTTCATTCTCATATTTCTTGTTGAAAGGTTCATATCAGTAATAATCTTATATCTGAGATGAACTGCACAGTGGTTTCCAGATCATGCAGTTCTCCATATATAGTCTTGTTAATCAAATCTAAAATATTGTGTTTTTTTTTATTCTACATAGCCCGAATGCTCCAAGTACCAACCAGTACATTTAGTTCACACATACCACCAAATAAATGTATGCCACAAAAAGAAAATATGTCTAGTAGTCATATAAAAAGAAAAGTAAAGGTCCCCACTCAGACTTTGGGATCTATGGGGTGGTTGGTGTGTTTCTATGGCCCATGGTTAACTAGAGTGTCTTGTGGCCAGTATAACAACCAACCACCTTTACTTTTTTCCAACTATTGTCAGGGTGGACAGAAGGGCCCCCTAAAAATCCTGAAATTAAAAATCCTATTGCTCGCCAGGATTAGAACCTTTACCACTCAGCCATCGCGCCTTCTCCTAGTATTCATGCTTAGTGTCAATATAAAAAAAAAAT